>JBBBDQ010000317.1:2755000-2810000 GCA_037127315.1 Ascarosepion bandense
TGAATGAATGAGATAGATAGATAGATAGATAGATAGATAGATAGTAATGACCAGAATGATAGATAGATAGATAGATAGATAGATAGATAGATAGATAGATGGATCTGTGAATGAGATAGATAGATAGATAGATAGATAGATAGATAGATAGATAGATAGTAAATGAATGAATGAGATAGATAGATAGATAGATAGATAGATAGATAGATAGATAGATAGATAGATAGATAGATAGTAATGACCAGAATGAGATAGATAGATAGATAGATAGATAGATAGATAGAAATAGAATGATAGATAGATAGATAGATAGATAGATAGATAGATAGATAGATAGATAGATAGTAATGAATGAATGAGATAGATAGATAGATAGATAGATAGATAGATAGATAGATAGATAGAAATAGAATTAGATAGATAGATAGATAGATAGATAGTTATTAATGACCAGAATGAGATAGATAGATAGATAGATAGATAGATAGATAGATAGTAATGACCAGAATGAGATAGATAGATAGATAGAATGAGATAGATAGATAGATAGATAGATAGATAGAAAGATAGATTTATTGTATAAATTTCCCGTCATAAAAGTTATTTTTATAAACATCCTAAGATCAGACGCCTAGTAAATGTTTCCAGTGATTATCATTTTTATTAATGATTTAATATTTTTTGTAAAATATATCTAACCCAATGAAAAACAAACCTCTTCTCATCACAGGTACAGTCATAAAACTCAGCCGACTCATCACGAATCAACGTTATTTTATCTAAAGTGTCATCGTCGTCAGCACCCGATCTCATTCGAGCATCAGGATCGTCATCCTTTTTTTCTATACCCCTTTCTCTCCCTTGATGGTGATGGTGGAAATGGCTTTGAAACAAAGAGAGTGAATTTGATTTTGATTGGAAACTCTTCGGGACGTAGAAGGCCACATACTTGGCCAGAAGCGCCTTCCTCGCGGCTCAAAGGTGATTGGTCTATCAAGGCCTGTCTTAGTTACGCCATCCCTAATAGAGCTGCCCTCTTCCTCCCGTTTAGCTGTTGAGATTATGTAGATCTTTGCCCATTCCACCGTTGGGGTTTTTCGGGGTATGTTCGTGTTCAGTCTGATCTCTACTTCTCGAACTTACGACCATGGGTGACCTTCAAGAAGCAAAGAAAACGAACGAAGGAAATTGTTAGTCGTCACTTGCTTCATTCGAGCATCAGGATCGACATCCACTCTCCCTATTCACCTTTCTTTCCCCTTCTGATGGTGGCAAAGATGGAATCAAAAACAGTCTAACGAGGTCATTCGCATGAATTTGATTTTTGTGGACAACACTCAGAGACACACTTGGCCACATAGTTGGCGCCTCCTTCGCGCCTCATTGTGACAGGCGATATCTGGAAAATCTGATTGCATCGGATTGTTAGATGCTTGGTCTGTCAAGGTTCGCCTTGGTTACGCCAGCCCGACTAGCGCTGCCGTTTTCTGCTGGTTTGGTTAAGATCATGCAGATCTTTACCTATTCCGGCCTTGGGAACTTCGCGTTCAGTTGCACGTCTGTTCCTTCCTCTTCGACCTTACTGCCATAGGTGGACCTACAAGAGTTGGGACTCCAGACAGCTTCGCTCGTGAAATCACTTGGACAAGTAAGCGTTCTCCCATGACAAGGAACGACCATACATATATTACACTTTATGTCGAAGTGAATAGTTCGTTATCAAATGTAAAACTTTGACTCATTATTGTTCTAATAAAGATGCAGTAGATATCGGCCCAGAACGAAAAATTTGAGAGCCGAGTTCGAATTCCAGTTGAATTTACTACTTTCACTTACTCGCAAAAAAACTTTCGAATGGTATTAATCCGTCTCTTCTCTCTTCAGATATGGGTTAAATAGCAGAAGAAATTCTGTTCTATATTCTTGCTTTGCAACCAGTCTATGGCAGAATGTAATGGCAACCTGCTGCGGGAAAATTTTCTCCCAGTCAGTCATGTCTCTTTCGAGACACGATCGCCCAAGCGTGTATCACGTATGACACTTAACATAAATAAATAACAGGAGAGAAAATCTTCGGCCCGGTCAGTCATGTCTCGAACTAGACATGATCGCCCAAAGCGTGTATCACGTATGGCACTTAACTGACTGAATGAAGATAATAGTCGGAAACATAAGCAATGCTCCTACTGCGCATGAAGTGGGGGATCGGTTTTCTATTGTTATGAAGTAATCAACTGATCCCCCCACTAATTACTAGTTATTAATACAATCCGTCTCTTCTCCCATCAACTATACTTTAAATAACAGGATAGAAAATCTTCTACCCAGTCAGTCATGTCTCTTTTGAGACATGATCGCCCAAAGCGTGTATCACGTATGGCACAACTGACTGGACTGATTACTTTAATGACAGTAATACAAACGAATCAATTATAGAAACGAGTCAATAAATAAGTAAAGAATAGAAGTATAAAATTAACATTAAACATCTTGTCGGTTAAGAGTCCAGCAAGAAATAATACAAACATGAAATAGGAAATGACGATATCTAAACTTAATTATAAATGGAACTTTGTGTGTGTATGTGTGTGTCTGTGTGTGTGTGTGTGTCCGTTACTTATAGGCTCCGAAACGGCTTAAAATTTACACAGTTGTACTATAAGCGTCTGCGAGTGTTCTTAGCTAGGTTTTGTGTTGAGGTATCCCCGATAAATATCGAAAATCGATAATCGAAAAAATCGGGTTATAGAAGGAGTGGTCCGATTTTAATCAAATTTGATACACTCATAGACAAAGACATAAGAAACGATATTCAGAAGTTTCAAGGTTGCAGTTCTTACAATAGTGCAGAAAATCGATTATATATATATATATATATATATATATATATAAAAGGCAAGATGTTTGTGTGTCTATCTGTTTATCTGCCTGTATGTCTGTATTTTTTCAGTCCTTTTTTTTAGCTTTTGCTTCGGGTTTGGCTCTAAGATGGTATAATTGTAGTTTTTAGTCTCAGCCATGATATCATTTACTCAGAGGACTTATTTAGCCTTCAAAATTCAGTTTACGACGAAAAAGATTTATTTGCTATCGATACAATGAAATCCAAATTTGACTTACATCCATTCATTTTTCTTTCAGTCTACGGTTTCGCTTTAACTGGAAACAACTATTGCTTTTTAGTCTTTCGTGCCAACATCCAAAGAGTCTCAGCTCCATGACCATGGTTTAGTTTTAAAGCTTTCATTACACCCGATCAATGCCGGACTATACTGCTAGTAATGGATAAAAATGATACAGAACACCACAGGAACGACGGTTTAATGATATTAAGAAGCTATAACAAATTAACATTGACAAATCTAGAAAAAAACAATCATAAGTATTTTCAAAAATATAGGATTCGAATAGACTAACCTGAACAAAATTGTTTTTCTAGAGGTCACCTTCAACCTAAAGAAAGATGCATATTAACCGTACAGAAAACTCAATGATAAATCACTGTATTTACATACATACATTTACATACATTTACATATATTTACATACATACATTTACATACATTTACATATATTTACATACATACATTTACATACATTTACATATATTTACATACATACATTTACATACATTTACATACATTTTCCAACCACCCGCCATTAATAATCTAGTAAATATTACAATCAAATAAGCGTAGGCTTTCCGACAATTCTTCCAGTGAAACCATATCACCGAAACTAAGAAAGACTATGAAACAGCCTTAAAATATAATGGATTCCAGGCAACACAGACATACACACCGCAGATCAAAAGGTAACAGAAAGAGAAACATATAAAAACAAATGTAGGAAAAATATTAATTAAACTGAAATGCAAACTCTTCCTCACATCAAGCCTTTTTCACAAGACATTCAAGAAAAACACAGTAAAAATCAGCTACAGTTGCACCGAAAACATGAGAATAAAAAAGCACAACAGGTACGCAATCAACAAACCACTAAAAAATCAAATCTACATGCAACTGCAGAATAAAGAACGAATGTCCCTTAAACAGCAATTGCTTGCAGGACAATGTAATATACCAAGCTATTGTGAAATCCGCAGATTATGAAGAAAAAAATATATATGTAATAACTTGAAAGACCCTGAAAACAAAGAAACTACGCACACAAAACATTTTTTAAAATAATAAATAAACAAACAGCACAATACTTTCTAACCATATCTGGGAGATTAAAAACAAGAAACAAATCACATCAAAAGATATCATGAAAAATAAAGAAAAGAAAATCAGCCTACACCAATCTGTTTAAAAGTGTCAACTCTGCCTGAAGAAAAAATTCACTCTAATTATCTAACCCTGCCCAAAACAATCTATTAAATAAACGATCAGAACTAATCTCAAAATGCAGCCACGAAAACATTTTTTATTACGCTACTAAAATTCGCAAACTGAAAATGAACAAGAATAAATGAAAATAAATAAAATAAAGATAAATTAATTCAAAACTTTGTAAATGATAAAAAAATTGAAAACGATGCCCACCGAAATAATAGTTAAAATGATACAACAGAAGTCCCACAATACATCACTAACCTGTATATATAAAAAGTCGAGCAAAAGCACAATGCAGATGGCCTGAAGATTGTGTTTAGCATGAAACAAACTATCGCCTATGAATCTTGATTTCATGAAAATGCAGATAAAACTTAGTGGGTAAAAATCCATTTTCAACATGTCATTTTAAGGTATGCATTCTTCGACACTTTATAAACGGTGAATGGGGGAAAATTCTAAGCCCAGAGGTTAATTTAGGTAAAGGAGGGTTTGGGATGCATTAGTTTTATTTGGGTTAGCCTAGTAGTAATTTCCTCTTTCGTAGTGGAAGGTATGTGGCTTAACCCTTGATTTAGTAGTGGTAGTTGATGGGAAAGTAACTGCTTAGCTAAATTTTTAAAGATTATTGGGACTAATTGGGAGAATAGGATAATTATTGTAATCTATACTTATTTCTATGGCGACACATACATATAATCTCCCTTCGTTTGTTTAGGAGTATAATTTAGTCTTAAAATTTTGTTTCTGATAATTGAAGATTATTTTAATTTTGTTTTTAGTTTTGTCTTAGTTTTTTTATTGGCCGAAAAACATTTCACATCGAGGTGTGAAATTTATCGAGTTTTGATTTTGGATTCGCTTTTGCATGTGTGCTAAGCAAGATTTTGTAAATTCCAGTAAATTCGCTAATTTCTAACAAAATCAATGAGTCAGTGCTTAGTGAATTTTAAATCTAGATCTTCTTTTGTCCACAATAATTCTTCCCATAAAAATTGCAGATTTCTCATTACATATATTAACTGTGCAACCTAATACATGATGATCTATTGCTTCTGAATATTCGATCATTCAATTACTGTTGTTCCCAGGTCCCCTATGACCCGAGGTGGTAGCACCTGTAAGAGTCCCAGCTTTGGGCAAACAATGAAACCCCACCAAAACAAAACATTATGAAAATATAAAAATACATTTTATATAAAAATATCAATAATATATAGACACACACACACACACACACACACACACACACACACACACACACACACACACACACATATATATACAGTTAATTCATAACTATATATATATATATATAGTTATGAATTAATTGTACATTGTGACACAGAAAGTTCTATGTTTCGAGAAAGATTCTCATCATCAAGCAATGTTGCTGTTGGTTGTGCAGATGATTTACATTTAAACTGTACATCTAACAGCAATATTGCCTGATGATGAGAATCTATCTCGAAACATAGAAATTACAATTAATTCATAATTATATAATTATATTAAGCTCTATAATACTCAGTATATTGAGCACTGCCCATAATAGAATAAATGCCAGGGCACTCAAAATAATAAAACTTTGAGTCCTTCTCACCTCTTCAATAGGACAGATTGGGTTCTATAGCCTTAGCTGGCAACCAGTCTACCGCAGAAAACAATGGCAACCTACAGCGGGATAATCTTCTGCCTAGTCAGTCATGTCTCTTTCGAGACTTGATCGCACAAGCGTGTATCACGTATGTATGTATATATATATATATATATATATATATATATATATAATAGGATAAGTAACATACATATATACATATATATATAGATGACTATGTGTGTTGTGTTTTGGTTCGACTATTTATATATGCTAATCAATGCTGCATTATGGGTAGAAGGTTTATTGTAATACCCTAACTAATATTGGATGGATAGTAGAGGTTTTAGTTCAAATTATTCCAAAGGCTATTCAGTAGAAATAATTTTGGATGTGAATGTAGTTATCTGGAGCTAATTTATAATGTTGCTTGTTAACCATTACTATCAACGGACCCGCGTAAATAAACAATCGAATCAAAACACCGCTGTTGCCAAAGAATGTTGACCGCAATGACCACTTATGTATTTACATACGGTATATCTCTCTGAGATAGAGCACTTTAACTTGCTATGGTTTATAAAATGGCGAGTGTTCTAAAAATAGAAAACGATAGACACACTGACGCCAAGAATTCAAAATTGGGCGGCAAAAATAAGGAACCGTTTCTTTTGGTATGAGTAGGAGTAAGAGTAGGAGTAAGAAGTAGGAGTTAAGGACAGTAGTTTTGTGTAGGAGATTTGAAAAGAGGAAGACGTTAGTCAGTTGACCACTAGAGTCCAGAAGGGATAGGCTCGTTTACTACTAGCGTCCCACAGTGAAGAAAATTTAGCTAGTCTGATCCTATATTCACATAAAATTTAAAGGTTGTAACTTGATGTAAAAACCTAAAGTTTTATACCAAAAATAAACATCATCAATTCAAGTTTGTGTTATCTTCTAATTATACCAAAACGAAGCAACACAACAAACTCATAAATATAGCAGATCCAAAAATATATTTTATCATATATATATATATATACATATATATAAATCAAACTGAATCAAAATCAATATTAACCAAATTAATTAAATCAAAGCTTAAATTAATTAAATTAATTCAACTTTCGAGATTTTGCTTTCCAATTTCATGTTTAAGTTTTAGTTTAAATTAGATTAAATTATATAATGTGCGTTATGGTGCAGTGGATATCGGATTAGAACGAGAACTCAGGGAGCCGAGTTCGAATTACATTTGAATTCCTTGCATTCACTTTGGGGAAAGGTATTAATCCGTTTCTTCCTTCCAGTTATGGGTTAAATAATAGGACAGATTGGGTTTTATAGCCTTATAATCTTCTACTCAGTCAGTCATGTCTCGAAAGAGACATGATCACCATGCGTGTATCACGTATGGCACTTAACTGACTGTATATAATCAAATACCAGCAGTATTATCTCTGTATATAAAAGGCAATCTGTAAGTCTGTGTGTGACTGTTCCCTATGCACGCCTAGATTTTCTAAGCTACGCCATTCAAACTTTCTAGCGACACATATCTACAGGGAAGCCCGGTCGACACATACTTTGTTCAGCAGTTTTTAACTTTGCAACATTTTGGCTAACGTAGCGGATTGTTTACATCTAAGATCTACGATGGTTGCTAGATTACGTCACAGAAATCAAATAACACGTGTCAAGCGCGACTAAAAAAATGAGTCTTTATATTTAATTTTTATTCCAATGTTTTAAAAATTCATTTGGTCAACAAAAAATTGTGAAAATTTCCCCCCGTAATTTTGAAACAAAACAAATAAAAAAAAATGTGTTTTTTAAACAAAATCAAAATATGTTAAAAAAAAGGTAAATTTTCGTTTTAAGACCCAAAGGCTAATATCCCTTCAAATTTTTCCAAAATAGTCTTATTTCCGTGCAAATGTATATGCTGAACTCAAATCAGCAATTAGATATAGAAGAAACTGACCTTCTTTTATGTTAACAACCTTAAAAAAATCGGACTTCTCGTACTTTCTGTCAGCCATTACTGGCTTAGTGAGAGTCATTCGCTGCAGAACGATTTTTGGCGTAGGAAGAAAATTTAGGCCAATTTATTTCCTTTACAGTAAAGTCCTTGCAGAAATTAGTACGCGATTTTTTTTGTTTTTCGGTACTTAATTTCAGAAGAAAGTTATTGACATTGAAACAAGTAAAAAAAATAAGAGTTATTTTCGTGTATAAAAAGTCATTTGCGTGTGTTTGCGTATCTAAGGGATATTAGCCTTCGGGTCCTAAAACGAAAATATACCATGTCTACATTTTTAAATATTCTTCGAAAATTTCTGAAATTCATTTAGTGAACAAAAAATGTAAATATTTTACCCCGTAATTTAGAAACAAAAACAAATGTCACACATCAACTCACGTTTACGAAAAACAAAAGAAAATAGTTTTATTTAAGGAATTTTTCAACAAATTTTAAACAACAATTTTTTACATGATTATTTTTTTATATAAGTTTTAAAGTGAGGCAGCAACTACAAGCGCTTGGAAATCACAACACGCTGCATTAATCATCTAATTAAAAATGTTCTGAGTTGCACGAGCAACGCCGGGCTATGATGCTAGTTAGTATACACATAAAAGACAATCTGTGAGTGTGTGTGTGACTGTTCTCTATCCACGCCTACATTTTTTAGCTACGCCATTCAAACCTTCTAGGGACACATATCTACATTGAAGCCTGGACGACACATACTTTTTGGGTTTAAGTTCAGCAATTTTCCCTTTGGCACTTTTTGGCCAATGGAGCCGATTGTTTATATTTGCTCCATAACATATCCAAGATCTAAGCTGGCTGCTAGATTACGTCACAGAAATCAAATCACAAGTGTCAAACGCGACTAAAAACAAATTAGCTTTTATATTTAATTTTTATTACAAACAAAAATAAAATATGGAAAAAAAGTGCCAATGGTTAATTTAATTATTTAAGTGTTTTTTTTTAGATTTAATGTTTCATACTTCAGAAAATAAAATAAAAAATAAATAAAGCTTTTTTTTCGCTAAATATTTCATGCAGGAAATCAACTGTCTGTATTTTGTGTGGCATTAATGTTGTTTTTTCCTCTAAAATTAAATGTCTACATTTTGAAATATTCTTCGAAAATATCTGAAATTCATTTAGTCAACAAAAAATGTAAATATTTTACCCCGTAATTTTGAAAAAATTTAATTATTTAAGTCTTTTTTTTCAGATTTAATATTTCATACTTCAGAAAATAAAATTTAAAAAAAATAAAGCTTTTTTTTTTTGCTAAATATTTCATGCAGGAAATCAACTGTCTGTCATTCGTATGGCATTAATGTAACTATTTCCTCTAAAATTAAATGTCTACATTTTTAAATATGCTTTTAAAATTTCTGAAATTTAGTCAACAAAAAATGTAAATATTTTCCTTTGTAATTTTGAAACAAAAACAAAAGCAATGTTGTTTACAATGTCGCACAATACATCAACTCATGTTTACGCAAAACAAAAGAAAATAGATTTTTTAATGGAATTTTTTAACAATTTTTAAACAACAATTTTTATTTTTTATAATTGAATTTTAAAGTGAGGCGGCGACTACAAGTGCTCGGAAATTGCAACACGCTGCATTAATCATCTAATTAAAAAATGTTCTGAGTTGCACGAGCAACACCGGGCTGTGATGCTAGTAATATACAACTGCCATGAACAACGCGAGGACTACAAAATTAAAATCCTGGAATGGTCAGTTTATAATATGCACTTGATGATTGCATAGGTTATATGAGATGTATACCATCAATAGATATTTATAGTAAAATGAGTAGCCATACATTTTGTAGCAAAATGACCAACAAATATTTTATCTGTAGTTGAAAGAAAACAATTACGTTATTGTAAACATAGGTTAATTCTCGGTTTTGAAAATCTTGCAAAAAAATTATACATCTGTGACACATTATTTTTGGAAAATTGGCAAATTTAATGTTTAATTAATCTGATTTACACAATTATTACTTATTATGAAAATTAGATTGAAACTATTTCTTAAACACAGAATTGAACTTTTTTAATCTTTCCAACGTAATTGAAATGTGTTGACGGATTGATAAATGAGATAAGTGTATAGCGATCACAAGTGACATAATTGTACAAAATCTTTTTCTATAAGGGGAAGAAACTCTGAAAAACATGACCTTTTAATGTACACATAAAAATTACCATAGGAAAAGAAAACTTCAAATACTCACAAAAAAATTAAAATTTATATTAAAAATACGAAGACACGACGATTTGTATTAAACTTTTTAATTTTCGATTAGTAAATGTAGTCTTCACTTAATAAGTTTATAAACTAACCACAACAAATCTTTGAAGTATTTTTAAAATATTTTTGAAACTTCATAAATTATTACACTAAAAACAAAATGAAAACAGTTCTTTTGAAATTTCATTATTAATCGAGAAAATAATTTTTCTTCAAACTATAATGCGCGTAATTTACATTATTTATTGAAGCATTTAAAATTTTATTAAATTTAATTATGTCATAGTTTTATTGCAATTTTTATTTTACTATTCGGGGCAGATTTCTGGAAATAAAGACAAAATGTTTAAAAAAAAAATAGATGATTTACATTTCCCAAACAGTCCTGCGTTTAACCAATTTTCCAAACAAAATTTAATTTCTTAAAATTTCATGAATTTACGTGGAGGGTGACAGATATAAAAAAATACTATTATCAAAATTTTTTAAAATAATAATTTCAAAAATAATTTCTTTTATTTGTAAATAAGTCCTGAAAGTTTTATTAAACGCCGACAATTATTTGATTTTTGCTAGAATTTACAAATTAATGTCTTGGTCACCGAAAAAAAAAACGGAGTTATGTAATATTACGTTTTCCACTGTAAAGTCACGTAACGATTGAGTTGACCGCTAACTAAAATCAAAACAAGATTTTTACCAAAATTTCAAACGTGTTACAAGGAATTTAAAATATTTAAAAAGTAACTAAAAAATATTTGATCTTTCCTCTTAATAATAATATAACATTTTGATGGAAAAAGTTCGTTTATATTAAGTTTAGGGCTTTTTTTATTCATACTATGCTGTTTTTTTTTGTTTTTTTTGTTTTTTTGTTTTTTTGTTTTTTTTCAGCGATTTAGTGGAGGCGTAGGCGCCTCCACTAAATCGCTACTTAGTTGCTATTTCTAACGAGCCACAATCCTTGGTTACACCAGTTGAAACCTTTACAGCTGGGACCCGCTATGCCTTGTTCACCCCGATTAATCATCCTCATTCCTTTTGTATTCTATTAAAAAAAAATTGCCAACGGGATGCATTCCCGATTATTATAATTTTGACCTCTTTAATCCTCGGGTTTGTAGTGAATAGGAAATTAAGAATTAAAATCAAACTTCTTCACTTTTACAAAAATTCACAATGACGTGTAAAATCCTGGTTTTTCCCAAATAGAAAAAGGATTGACGATGTGCTTAAAGAAAAAGGCGAAACCTGATTTCGCAAGTAGATGTTAAATTGGTTTTCTGACCAATGGGAGCAAGTTAAAAGACTAAAAAGACTTAGAAAAATCTAATTTACCATAAAAGGCTCCGGTTAGCGTCAGTCAGACAGTCTGGGATTGAAGCAGCAGAGACAACAAGCTAAAATGTAATGAGAGAAGCTTCAAGTGATCCTGACTTCTCCTTCTTTCTCGTGTGCTGATTCATTCTACTTCTTTTCCATTCAAAGACACTCCTATTAAACAAACGCTCATACATACATACGTACGTACGCATAAATTCTTTCCAACAAATGACTACTACGAACATTTTCTACAATTCTTGATACCCTTAACTTTCTCACTGAACATTAATTTCCACCAAAATTCATGTTATTCTTTTCATTAATAAATTTATATTTTAAAATGCAAAATATATATTTTATTCATTCACACTAATTCACACATTCCAATCTACAACCAACTTTCTGCTGATGAGAATCTTCTGATAATTCTGATGATGATAATTCTGCATAAAACTTGTAAGTTGTAAGGGGTTCGGTTATGTCTGACACAAGGCCGAATTAAATAAACATTAACCACCTCCCCACGGCTACAAGTTAACCATTATCTTTCCTGCATAACTTGATAAACTGGTTTTTCTTATATAAAATCATGAACTTGTCTTTGTTTAAGCTCATGCGATATACAGTAACGTTCAAAGTTGAATGGCTCTTAGAGCTAATCATTGGAGTAAACATTAGTAAAAAACGTAGTGAAATTATTCCTCACTAGGAACTTTTTCATTCTGAATGTAAAAAATAATATTCTGAGCAAACCTCCACAGATTAATTAATAATGAGAAAAAAAAAACGAGAAAAAAAATGAAAGAAACAAAACGAGAAAAAAAATGAAAGAAACAAAACGAGAGAAAAAATGAAAGAAACAAAACGAGAAAAAAAATGAAAGAAACAAAACGAGAAAAAAATGAAAGAAACAAAACGAGAAAAAAATGAAAGAAACAAAACGAGAAAAAAATGAAAGAAACAAAACGAGAAAAAAAATGAAAGAAACAAAACGAGAAAAAAAATGAAAAAAACAAAACGAGAAAAAAATGAAAGAAACAAAACGAGAGAAAAAATGAAAGAAACAAAACGAGAAAAAATGAAAGAAACAAAACGAGAGAAAAAATGAAAGAAACAAAACGAGAAAAAAAATGAAAAAAACAAAACGAGAAAAAAATGAAAGAAACAAAACGAGAGAAAAAATGAAAAAAACAAAACGAGAAAAAATGAAAGAAACAAAACGAGAAAAAAAATGAAAGAAACAAAACGAGAAAAAAAATGAAAAAAACAAAACGAGAAAAAAATGAAAGAAACAAAACGAGAGAAAAAATGAAAAAAACAAAACGAGAAAAAATGAAAGAAACAAAACGAGAGAAAAAATGAAAGAAACAAAACGAGAAAAAAAATGAAAGAAACAAAACGAGAAAAAAAATGAAAGAAACAAAACGAGAAAAAAATGAAAGAAACAAAACGAGAAAAAATGAAAGAAACAAAACGAGAATAAAAATGAAAGAAACAAAACGAGAAAATAATGAAAGAAAAAAAACGAGAAAATAATGAAAGAAAAAAAAAGAACAAATGAAAATGACAACCAATAGATTAAAATAGAACATGAACGAAAGAAGTGTGAAATGAAAATGAGGCTGAAAACTTTACTGTCTCCGTACAAACGATTTCCAACCTGACGACTCATAATCGCGTCCCTTCTTTATACCCAGTTGCTGCGCCGGATAATATTTGAACTTTGAACAGAGCGTCCGCGCTCGTGTTCCCTACTTTAAAAACTGACCTTGTGTCACAAGTGGGTAAACATTCCCTTGCATACTGGAAAAGGCTTATTCGTTGCGTCGAACAAGCGCACAGGCGCAGATATTATTTGCTTTCTCTGTTAGTGACAACCGGAAACAAAATCAATGATAAAAAATCCTTATATATAAAATAGAACGAAAAAGACGTCATGAACTGTAATTATCGACTATTTTCAAGTAAGAAATGCAAAAGAATTTAAACGATAAATAACCCATCTATGCTTTCTAAAACAGAGGCGGTTTTTAAAACTTGATTTTACGAAAGAATCTATGAAGATTGAAATATAATCTTTTGTTAAAAACTAAAAGTTCACTTAGATAGACAGAACTATCGCCCGGTTCACCCTCCACCCACGTCTATTGAACAGGTGTAGAGGCTCATCCCTTGTTCCCTGTTTAGGATGTGGTTTCCGGCTTTCTCTTTTCCAATCTATTCACTCTTACGTAACCCCCTGCACACCAGTGGCGTTACCGCTTTGCTCGGGGTGATATGATTAAAAAAAAAAAGAAACAAAGAGGAGAGTACTGGATTGCTATGTGATGTCGATTCTTCAATATGGCAGTGAATGTTGGACAATATCTTCGAAGATGGAGGAAAAACTCGAAGCAGTTGAAATGTGGTCCTACAGAAGGATGCTGAGAATATCATGGACCGAGCATGTGAGCAATGATGTGGTTTCCGAAAGGATGGAGACGAAAAGGAAATTAATACTGAGCATCAGGAAGAGACAACTAAAGTTCCTGGGACATGCAATGAGGAAGGAGAGCTTGGAGAACCTGATACTAACAGGCCAGATAGAGTGGAAAAGAGACAGGGGAAAGCAGCGGAGAACATATTTCAGATCAGAAGGAGGGTTGCGTCGTGTAACAGGAGAAAGCGTGCTAAGGGCCCCCAGGGATAGGGAGATGTGGAAAGCCATGATCGCTTACATCCTGAAAGGACATGGCACATAAAAGAAGAAGAAGAGAAAATAACAGTTTCAATTCTAGGGAGGGTTAGTCCTTTCGGGAAGAACAAGAGGCTACGTACCTTATGTTGCTTGAGAGTTTTAATATGTTACATGCGAAATTCAATAAAAATCATTTTACACGTCACGCATTCGTTAGAAACAAAAAAAGAGTGCTAGATTGATATGTTGACGGATATATCTATCCTCTGATATAGCTCTGAATTCTGGAGGCAATAGAAAATATGACTTTAGAGAAGGATCATATAATAATTTTGATTTTCCTTCCTTATAGTCAGTTCCTTACTTAGTTCGCACGGACGTTACGTCCTGCAAATATTTCATAAATAAAGGACTATTCCATTTTGACCCAATACAAAGATGGAAATGACATATCAAGGATTCTACTTGGCTTAAAGAAAGAAAGAAAGAAAGAAAGAAAGAAAGAAAGAAGTGTTTAAAGTCCCCTACAAATAACTCATAATGGAATATTCCATTTTGAGTGCGTGGAAAGACATATCAAAGAATCTACTTGGTTTCAGAAAGAAAGAAAGAAAGAAAGAAAGAAAGAAAGAAAGAAAGAAATGTTTAATGTTCCCTATTAATACCCCATAAATAATGCACTATTCCATTTTAATGCGTGAAAAGTTATATCAGAGACGCTACTTGGTTTCAGAAAGAAAAAAGTAAGAAGGAAAGAAAAAAGTAGTAAAGTTTGATGTGTTTAAAATCGCCTACCAATAACTCATAAATAATGTCAGTCTATCAGTTAACTGCCATACGTGATACACGCTTTGGGCGATCATGTTCCGAAAGAGACATGACTGACTGGTCAGAAGATTATCCCGCAGTAGCTTACCATTACTTTCTGCGGTAGACTGATCGCCCTCCAAGCCTATAGAACCCAATCTGTCTTGTTTAACTCATAACTGGAGGTAAGAGACGGATTAATACCTTTCCCAAGGGTATTTGCGCGTAAGTGAATGCAAGGAAATCAACTGAAATTTGAACTTGGCTCTCC
The DNA here is from genome assembly GCA_037127315.1 of Ascarosepion bandense. NCBI lineage: Eukaryota > Metazoa > Mollusca > Cephalopoda > Sepiida > Sepiidae > Ascarosepion > Ascarosepion bandense. The sequence goes on from JBBBDQ010000317.1 coordinate 2,770,290, forward strand.
AACTTCTCGTTTCGTGCCGATATCCTCTGCACCACAACGCACATCCCTATAAATAATGTAATATTCCATTTTTTTTTTTATCGTGTGGAAAGTCATATCAAAGTCACTAGTTTAGTTTTATAAAGAAAGAATGAAAAGAAAAGGAAAAGATATAAGTGTTTAAAGTAACCTACCCATACCTACGTTCTCTTCTATACATGTGTGGTGCATACCAAAAGTTTTCAGACATATTAAAAGAGACAGTTAAAGCTGTCCTAGACTATTGTAATATTAATATACTAGCAGTATAGCCGGGGCTGAAAAAAAATACAGACATACAGGCAGATAAACACACACACACAAACATCTTGCCTTGTATATATATATATATATTATCGATTTTCTGCACTATTGTAAGAACTGCAACCTTGAAACTTCTGAATATCGTTTCTTATGTCTTTGTCTATGAGTGTATCAAATTTGATCAAAATCGGACCACTCCTTCTATCACCCGATTTTTTCGATTATCGATATTTATCGGTGGTACCTAGACACAAAACCTAGCTAAGAACACTCGCAGACGTTTATAGTACAACTGTGTAAATTTTCAAGAAAATCGGTTCAGCCGTTTCGGAGTCTATAGGTAACGGACACACACACACACATACACACACGCACACACACACACAGAAACAAAGTTCCATTTATAAATAAGTTTAGATCATTACCATGTGTTTCTAGGAAGTACTACAGTATCAGAAATAAAAGTGATAATGTTTAGACAAAGTGGAGTTTTTTAAAACAAAGTTTATTTATTTCGTATTTGAATGATAAAAATATATTTCTTTGACTCACTGTGAGTGATTTTATAATTCTAAAATGTAAGGTCGTTTGTGGTATGATTCAAATTAGACCTGTGCGTTGATTAATTACTAAATATTTAAACGTTCGTTCTTCAGATGAAAGATATTTGGTATAATGGGGTTTGTTTTTATGGTTATGGCGTCAAGTCTTTCTAGTATCTTTTTACAGTTAATGTTGTATAATGCCTTTGTGTTGTTTATTGTTGTCTAATATTTGTAGAAATAAAATGGCTTTATGTGTCACAACGATTAATATTATCTTTATGGCACTCTTGTCTGATAAATTGCATGTTAGTCGTCATAAAAGCATTGTAGTCGTTGACCAATGTATGATGTTTGGGGTTTCTTTTCTTTTTATTAACACTCGAGAGAGAATCAACCAATGGTTAAGAGAATTTATATATATATATATATTACATTGATCTCATTTAATAGGGTTCTTTGGGATCGGTATTATTATAACGATAGATATCTTTTTATCTTTTTTTTAATTAAAGCTGGTTAACTATAAATGCCTATTGCAGTCATTCTTCTTCTTCTATGTACCCTGTCCTTTTCAGGACATAGGCGATCGTGGCTTTCCACGTCTCCCTATCTATGGTGGCTCTTAGCACGCCTTCTGCTGTTACACTTTGCAACCATCGTTCCATCATCCAATTGATTAGGTTCCTCAAGTATGTTATCCGCTGCTTTCCCCTGTCTCTTTTTCCCTCCATCCGGCCCGTTAGTATGAGGTTCTCCAAGCCCTCCTTCCTCATTTCATGTCCCAGGAACTTCAGTTGTCTCTTACTGATGCTCACTATTATTTTTATTTTCAATGCCATTCTTTCCAAAACTTCATCATTGCTCACATGTTCGGTCTATGATATCCGCAGCATCCTTCTGTAGTACCATATTTCCGCTACTTCAAATTTTTTCTTCATCTTCGATGATATTGTCCAGCTTTCACTGCCGTATTGAAGAACTGTGGTTCTCCAGAAGGATGCTGCAGATATCGTGGACTGAGCATACAAGCAACGATGAGGTGTTGGAAAGAATGGTAACAAAACGGAAATTAATACTGAGCATCAGGAAGAGACAACTGAAGTTCCTGGGAAACGCAATGAGGAAGGAAAGCTTGGAGAACCTGATACTGACTGGCCAGATAGAAGGAAAGAGAGACAGAGAAACAGATTTGCAGGGCCTGATCAGGTGGATGATGGAACGGGGGTTGCCAGGAGTAACAGGAGCAAACATACTAAGATCCACAAGGGATAGGGAGACGTGGAGAACCATGATCGCCTACGTCGTGAAGGAACATGGCACCTAGAAGAAGAAGAAGTCAACCATGTAAACTTTTATTCAGTTTTTATTCATTTTTTTCCTTTATTTTAGCGATTTTCTTTCTTCTTTGATTATTTTTCTTGCTTTACATTTGGTTCATATCGTTTATTTATTCATGAAATTGTTTCATGAAAACTTTTATTCATTTATATTTTCCGAATTCGGTTTTTCTTTTTTCTTTCTTTTTCTTCCATCATTTTGCTTTTAATTCTATTCGTTTTTCTTTCCTCATTTCCTTCCTTCTTTCTTTTCTTCCCTTCTATCTTCCTTTTCTTTCTTTCTTTCCTTCTTTCTTTATTTTTATTTCTGCCCATTTGTTTCTTTTGTTTTAGCCATTTTCTTTCTTTCACTAATTTTTTCTTCCTTCTTTTCATTCTTTTATTTGTTTTTATTTGTATTCCCTTGATCATTCATTTCTTTTGCTTCCCTTCCTCTTTCCTTCTTCCTTTTTTTCGTTCTTTCTTTCTTTTTTGTCCTTCGATTTATTCGTTTCTTTTGCTTCCCTTCCTCCTTCCTTCTTCCTTTTTTCGTTCGTTCGTTCTTTCTTTCTTTTTTTCTTCGATTCATTCATTTCTTCTGCTTCCTTTCCTTCTTCCTTCTTCTTTCTTTCGTTCTTTCTTTCTTTCTTATTTGTTCCTTTGATTCATTCATTTCTACTGCTTCACTTCCTCCTTCCTTCTTCCTTTTTTCGTTCTCTCTTTCTTTCTTTTTTGTCCTTCGATTCATTCGTTTCTTTTGCTTCCCTTCCTCTTTCCTTCTTCTTTTTTTCGTTCTTTCTTTCTTTCTTTCTTCGATTCATTCGTTTCTTTCTTTTATTCTTTCTTTATTTTTCTTGTCGATTTCTTTCTTTCTTTTCTTTTCTTTTTTTCCGTCTTTATTTTCCTTCAATTAATTCGTTTTTTTATTTGAGTTTACTCTTTCTTTGATTTTTTTATTTCTCCCTTCTTTCTTTCGTCCATTCTTTTTTTTTTTTTCCTTTTTACCTAACTTATTTATTTATTTATTTATTTATTTCTGTCTATTTGGGGTTTTTCGCTTTAAGTCTCAGTGAAGTTTTAACTCGCAAAAGTAACAATGGCCTCCGAAATCAACGAGCAGTTCGTGAGTTTTCGTTAGCCATGATGAATTGTTGTACTGTCTCAATAAAGTTTCTTGCTTTAAATGTTTATTCGAACTCTTGTTTTTCCCCAGACCTTATATATATATATATATATATATATATATATATATATATTATCCTACGTTGATGGGATGACTCGGAGTTTCATGTGTTACGCAATCATCAGGTGCATATTACAAACTGACCGTTTAAGATATTTCAATATCTTAATCTCTTAAACAGTCAGTTCGTAATATGCACCTGATGATTGCGTAATAAAGAAACTCCGAGTAGTGCCACAGACGGAGAATAATATGTATATTTATTAATATATGTAATTAATAGCACATAATAATAATTTTTCTGAGTATTGGAGTTCAAATCCGATTCTGGAGAGTGTCTGATTTGAGAGTGGTAATGTTTGACGTTGTTTCATTGAACAGATTACGTGCTGCGAGGATATTCTATATCCATATACTATGACGGACATGGTCAACAGATGCCAAGAGGATACTCTATGTCCAGGAATGTTGTCAACATTACCTTCAATCCCTTACTTTGTAACCATCATGGGCTGTTTTTACTATATAATATACATTCGGGTGATTGATTCTATATTATAATCAATACATAAACTGATCCCTTACTTTGTGACCATCATGGACTGTTGTTACTATATAATATACATTCGGGTGATTGATTCTCTATTATAATCAATACATAAACTGATCCCTGCACATTTTCCATAAATTATGGCGAATTTTACCAACAGATTTTGTGACCCCTGTGTTGTGTGTTGCTCCAATGTATGTTTGTTTAAATTTTGGTGATGCTTTTAATTATTTTAGTTCTATTTAGGATTTCTTTAGGATTTTTTTTCTTATCGGTGTCTTTTTATCTTTGTAAATAATTCTGGGTTGCGTTTTTGTGGGTGTGGAGACGTATGCGACAATGTTTTCTTCTGTTTTCATTTTTTTTTTTCGGGGAGTTTCTAATGGCATTTCTTCTGCCAGTTCGAAACCCTTGCTCTCATTTAATAGGGTTCTTTGGGATCGGTATTATTATAACGATAGATATCTTTTTATCTTTTTTTTAGTAGTAATATAGTAGAGGAGAGTATCCACTTTTTTGTATTGTTTTTTATAGTTCCTCTAAGCGTATTTTACAAAGGGTTTCGTCAGCTTTTATTGTGCAAATTCGTCGTGCTAGGAAGTAGGGGGTGAATTTTAGACAATTGCTAGAGCGGTGACTCTTGAAATGAAGTTAATCTTAGGTGTCTGTGGGTTTTTGGTAAATTGGTTTTGGTTTTTATGTGTCTGTCTAGGAATGGTAATTTATTATAAAAATCTACCATCCGCCCGTGCATTGAATATTGCTGCCATATCTGGTCGGGTGCTCCTGCTATCCGCTTAGGTGTCCTCGATCAAATCCAACGGATAATCTGTAATGTGATCGATCCCGACTTGGCAACTAGGATACAGTCGCTTTCTCACCGACGCAGTGTGGCTTCCCTGTGCCTCTTCTACAAATACTTTCACGACTTCTGCTCCGATGAACTTAGCTCACTGGTACTCCCTATGTATGAATTTCATCGAGCCACAAGATTAGCAACTAGGTTCCACCCTTTTACTGTGAAACCAATTGTAAACGCAAATTCTACTCCATCAGCTTCTTTTCTCGCACTTCCCACCTGTGAAATTCCCTTCCACATACTTGCTTTCCCGACAGTTATAATCTCCAAGAATTTAAATGTAAAATCAATAGTCATCTCCTGTCTCACTAGCTTACATCCTCTTTCTCTCATCCTTTTTTCTTCGTCCACCCCACTCTCATCAGTATTCCCTTCCTTCTCCTACTCTCTTCCTGCCCCCCCCCCCGCAACCTCTCACTCCTTCTCATAACATTCCTCCTATGTAACTCTCTGCACAACAGTGGCAGTAAAATATCTTGCTTGGGGTGACACGATTATATATATATATATATATATATATATATATATATATATATATATATATATATTCTATAGTATTCTATAGTGAACTTAATTTTTGGAGTAGATTTTATAGTTTATTATGTCTCCCCATGTTCATTTCGAAAATATAAAACAATCATCTAGATATGTTTTCCATGATTTAGTAAAGTTTGTCTTCCCCATATTTGTGCCCATTTTGATTGTATATGTTTTCTTCTAAATATGCTAGTGTGAGTGTTGGATATGTTGTTGCCATTATTGTCGCCATCGCGTTAACTGTTGTTTGAATATAGTTTTGGTTGTTAAATTGGAATTAATTATTGTCTAAAATTAATCCTATACTCTGTATAATAAATTCTTTTGTGAAGCGAATGGGAAGTATTTCTGGATGTTTTTTTAGTTCAAAATGTAATGTCCTGTTTACCTAGTTACCGGGGAATGTCGGTGAACAGACTGTTCGCATCAAATCTAAACTTATTTATAAATGGAACTTTGTCTGTGTGTGTGTGTGTGTGTGTGTGTGTGTGTGTGTGTGTGTGTGTGTGTTACCTATAAACTCCGAAACGGCTGAACCGATTTTCTTGAATATTTACACAGTTGTACTGTAAGTGTCTGCGAATGTTCTTAGCCAGGTTTTGTGTCGAGATACCCTCGATAAATATCGAAAATCGATAATCGAAAAAATCGTGTTATAGAAGGAGTGGTCCGATTTAAATCAAATTTAGTTCACACTCATAAACAAAGACATAAGAAACGATATTCAAAAGTTTCAAGGTTACAGTTCTTACAATAGTGCAGAAAATCGATAATATATATATATATATATATATATAAGGCAAGATGTTTGTGTGTGTCTGTTTATCTGCCTGTATGTCTATATGTTTTTCAGCCCTTTTAGTTTAGTTTTTGCTTCGGGTTTGGCTCTAAGTAGGTATAATTGTAGTTCTTAGTCTCAGCCATGATACCATTTACTCAGAGGACATATTTAGCCTTCAAGATTCAGTTTACGACAAAAAAGACTTAATTGATATCGATACCATGAAATCAAAATTTGACTTACATCCATTCATTTTTCTTTCAGTCTACGGTTTCACTTTAACTGGAAACAACTATTGCTTTTTAGTCTTTTGTGCCAACATCCAAAGAGTCTGAGCTCCAAGACCATGGATTAGTTTTAAAGCTTTCATTACACCCGAGCAACGCCGGGCTATACTGCTAGTGTTACTGTAAGTTTACCTGCGTTTACTTTTAGTGGCATGAAGCTTAGGAAATATATGCTATCTCTGATGTAACTTTTTAATTTTTGCTGTGTACGGTTATGGTATTTTATCTATTAGGTTGTTCTTTCTGCTTGTGGGGCAGCCTGGCTCTGCTACAATGGGTCTGGATTTCCAATGTCTTGGAAATGATGGAAACAAAAAGGAAATTAATACTGAGCATGAGGAAGAGACAGCTGAAGTTCCTGGGACATGCAATGAGGAAGGAGGGCTTGGTGAATCTGACATTAACAGGCCAGATAGAGGGAAAAAGAGACAGGGTAAAGCAACAGATAATATATTTGAAGGACCTAGTCAGGAGGATGACGGAACGAGCGTGCATGGTGTAACAGGAGAAGGCGTGCTCAGAGCCACCAGGGATAGGGAAACGTGTAAGGTCATGATTGCCTACGTCCTGAAGGGACAAGGCACAGAGAAGAAGAAGAATTTATATGAAATTCCGAAGTGAACTCTTTATTAACAGGAGTGGATTATTTTCATTTAACTACTTATTTCTAGGGATATCTCCTCTAGTTGCTATATTTAGTATCCTGCACATATATAAATCTACCATCCGCCGTGCATTGAATACTGCTGCTATATCTGGTCGGGTGCCCCTGCTACTCTCCTCGGGATTTTCGACAAGGTACAGCGGAGGGTCTGTAATGTGATCGATACCGACTTAGGAGACCGCCTGCAGTCTCTCTCTCACAGGCGCGACGTGGCTTCCCTGTGTCTCTTCTATAAATACTTTCACGCTCCGATGAACTTAGATCACTGGTGCCCCCTAGGTACGAATTTGCACGAGATACTAGATTAACAACTGGATCCCACCCTTTTACAGTGAAACCGATAAAATGCAACCGCAACTTCTGCTCCAACAGTTTCTTCTCTCGCACTTCCCGACTGTGGAATTCCCTTCCACATGATTGCTTCCCCGACGGCTACAATCTCCAGGAGTTTAAACGTAAGGTCAATAGACACCTCCTAACACACTAACTGGATCCCATTCTTTCAAACACTCTTCCTATCTACCTTAACCTCATCCTCGGTATCCTTACCCATCTATCACCCTCCTTCTGACATTTCCTATATCTAACCACTCTCTCTCTCTCTTTACCTTCCCCTATGTAGCTTCATGCGCAATAGTGGCAGTGGAATGCCTTGCTTGGGGTGAAATGATTAAAAGAAAAAAAAGTACTACTTGGTATTTTCGTATTGCTCGACTTGTTCCTACTGAGTCCAAGTACACACTTTCCAGTCCAATTCAACTCACAATTGCTACGTTAGAAAATTCACGAACCAATTCTTTAAACTTCTGGACTATTTTCTGATGCTACAGATCTCTGTAGATATCTTTCTATCCGTCAACCGAAGCCGTTTCTTATTAATTTTTTTAAATAAAACATTACTGTTCATGAAAAATCAGCAAGAACTTAATCAAGGTCCTAATATATATATCTGTTGATATATGATTGTGTAGGCGTTAGGAGCCACGATTGTCAAACGTGAAGAGCCATGATGGTCTACATCCTGAAGAAAAACATAAAAAAAGAATCACTTAAAACTTCCTCGTTATTCACACGTAAAATATATTGTATTCTCAGCATTTGTTTGTAGAACCATGTTTTTATCGTTTAAAGTCTCTTCAGCTTCATTAAATATTCCATTTAATCTAGTTGCTACACCACCAATCCAGAAACAGAGCCCTGCCTAGAGATTTTCAAGGTTTTTAAGTGCGCATCAATTTTCCAAATTGTGACAAACTTGAAACTGCTCCATAGATTGCAATTTCCCACATTGGCAGTCGGGTTCATTATCGTTGGCATATACCTATTTTTGAAGGTTGGCTCTACAACGACCAGCAGTTGTTTGGAGGCGATTCGGAAAGAACCAGAAAGGCACCACTGCACCCAGTGGCTAATCTAAAGGGTTGAAAGAGAGCGCCTATGTTCCACGCTATTAAGGTTGCAGCATCACAGGGACAGACGCTTGTTATATAGCGACAAACAACAAACACGCATATATATAAAAATATGAGTTATATTTTTATTGATGACGATGAACCGTGTAGCCTAGGGTACAGAGAGTTGAGGGAGCGCTCTTCTAAGGGTTGACGGATTGCGTACCCCACAATAGCAGCATGCTATTGGGGGCAGCTGTGAACTGCCTTCCTTCGTGTTCTGTGGTTCTGCTCAGACTCGTCTGTCTGACTCCCTGACTAGACTGCCGTGAAATCCGTGCCTGAGGTCTTTTTATCTCCAAACCGGTACTTCCGATTTTTGCCTCGCCTACGCACGCCCACGTAATTCTCAGGGACACCTGTTCTGCTTGCCTCTTGTAGCCATTATAAGGTCAAACAAACATCCGTTCCTTTCAACGGCCGGAAAACGCCCCCGCTTGCATCAGCTTCCTTCTTCGGGTGGGGCCAGATTATTATATTACACGCTGAGTATGATCTCTATCGGTTAGTGGTTCTTCTGGATGTAGAAAGTCGTGAACCTGTTTGTCCTTGGTTCACAGCAATGCAGTGAATGATGAGTGTCAGTTTCCTGCTTCGACTTCTCAAGTTTGGAGTGGACTGTCTTTCTGGTGTAAGGGGAAGCGATGTCACTAAGCAAGTAAAGGTCATCGACTTTGGTTGGCTTAAGACATCCAATGATTGATCTACGAAATGCGTTTAAGGCGGAGTCGATTTACATTTTATGTGATGATTTGTCTCACACTAATAAGTCATATTCTGCGGTGTGGTAGAAAAGTGGTACGTATTGTACCGTCATGGGCAACTTCTTCTATGTGCCCTGTTCTATTCAGAACGTAGGCGATCATGGCTTTCCACGTCTCCCTATCCCTGGTGGCTCTTAGCACGCTTTCTGCTGTTACTCCACGCAACCCTCGTTCCGTCATCCACCTGATTAAGTCCTTCAAAATATGTTATCCGCTGCTTTCCCCTGTCTCTTTTTCCTTCTATCTGGTCTGTTAGTATCAGGTTCTCCAAGCCCTCTTTCCTCATTGCATGTCACAGAACCTGCAGCTGTCTCTTCCTCATGCTCAGTATTAATTTCCTTTTCGTTTCCATCATTTCCGAAACCTCATCATTACTCGCATGATCGATCCATGATATCGGCAGCATCCTTCTGTAGAACCACATTTCAGTTTTTCCTTCATCTTTGATGGTATTGTCCAGCATTCACTGCCATATTGAAGAACTGACATCACATAGCAATCCAGTACTGTCTTCTTTGTTTCTAGCGAAAATGTTCTGTTTCTTAATACTTTACTCAACTCCTGGAATGCTTCCCTCACCATACCAATTCGCCTTCGGATCTCTGTGTCGCACTTTTCGTCTTCTTTTATAACACTTTCTAGGTATTTGAATTTTTGTACCGGCTTGATTTTAGTATCCCCCACCTGTATTTGGCATATTGTGCTGCCCTTTTTGCTGATGACCATGCATTCGGTTTTCTTGCAGTTTATTTGTAGTCCTTTCTTGTCACTCCCTTCAGCTACCTTCTGTAGGAGGTCTTGTAGTTTACCTTTCCGTGTCTGTTATCAGCACTGTATCATCTGCGTACTTTATGTTGTTTAAATTGTGGCCTCCAATGACGAATCCTGGCATAACATCTAGGGTCCTCAGAATAGTCTCGCTGTACAAGTTGAATAGATCCGGTGAAAAGACACATCATTGTCTTACGCCCCTTTCCATACTTGTATATCTGCTGAATTCCTTGCCTGTCCGTATGCAGGCGGTTTGCTGCCATTAGAGATTCTTGATTACTCTACGGTCTTTCCCAAATATGTCACGCTGCCGAGGATCTCCATCAATTCATTGTGGCCTATTTTGTCGAACGCCTTTGCATAATCGATAAAACCATGAGTAACTGCATTTGGTATTATTCAAATATATTGTTTCCTGACCCAACCTTGGCTTTAGTCTTTATAAAGGGGTCTATTTATGTAAAGTCCAGCATTCTTTTATTTCAAATGTTCTAACGACCTTTATATAAACGTCAGTCAGTTAAGTGCCATGCGTGATACACGCTTGGGCGGTCATGTCTCGAAAGAGACATGTCTGACAGGACAGAAGATTATTTCATAATAGGTTGCTTTCTGCGGTAGACTGGTTGTCAGCCAAGGCTGTAGAACCCAATCTGTTCTATTATTTAACTCATAACTGGAGAGAAAGGACGGATTAATACCTTTCCCAAGGGTATTTGTGCGTAAGTGAATGCAAAGAATTCAACTGGAATTCGAACTCGGCACCCCGATCTCTCGTCCTGAGTCGATATCCATTGCACGACAACGCACATCAACGAAGAGAAAAATGTTCATTAGACGAAGAAGTGTATGAAAGGTAATTCCAAAATAGTGCTTCTTACTGATAAATATAGAGCTAGATTGAATGAACCTGATGGCTGGGTTAGAGTTGAAGCCATAAGTGTTAAGCGTGAGGAGCCACAATTTTTAATCGTGAGGAAACATAATTGTTAGGCGTGAAGAGCCACAATTCTCAAGCGTGAAGAGCTATGATTGTCAAGCGGGAGGCGTCACGATCGTGAGGAGTGAGAAGCCATGATTGTCAATAACGAGAGAAAATAATCAACCATAATAGATCCGAAAGCAACAAGGGAATGTTTTGACACTGTTATTTGTAGGCAGCAAAATTATAATTCTGTTCGTAGTTGATGACCTACCACTGTAAGGGCAGAAAATAGTTGTAAATTCCTGGAGAATAATTGTTGTTATGTTTTGAGTGGCCCATATCATTACCAGCAAGTTTCAAACTAAAATGGATAATATAATTCATAGCAATGTGCCTTAATATTGTGCAAAGCTGACTATTAACCAGTCAGTTACGTGCCATACGTGACACACCCTTGGGTGATCATATCTCGAAAGAGACATGACTGACTAGGCAGAAGATTTTCTATCCTGCTATTTAAAGTATAGCTGAACGGAGAAGAGAAGGATTGTATTAATAACTAGTAATAAGAGGGGAATCAGTTTATTACTTCGTAACAATAGAAAAGCGATCCTCACTTTATGTCCAGTAGAACCCTTATGTTTCCAACTATTATCTTCATTCAGTCAGTTAAGTGGCATACGTGATACACGCTTTGGATGATCATGTCTCGAAAGAGACATGACTAAATAGGCAGAAGATTTTCTATCCTGCTATTTAGAGTAAAGTTGAAGGGGGAAGAGACGGATTGTATTAATAACTAGTAATAAGTGGGGGATCAGTTTATTACTTCATAACAATGAAAAAATCGACCCCACCTCCGCTTTCTGCTCATTAGAAGCCTTACTTAAGTTTCCAACTATTATCTTCATTCAGTCAGTTAAGTGGCATACGTGATACACGCATTGGGCGATCATGTCTCGAGAGAGACATGACTGACTGGGCAGAAGATTTTCTATCCTGCTATTTAAAGTATAGCTGAAGGGAGAAAGACGGATAGTATTAATAATTAGTAATAAATGGTGTATCAGTTTATTACTTCATAACAATAGAAAACCAATCCTCCATTTTATGCCCAGTAGAAGCTTTACTTATGTTTTCAACTATTATCTTCATTCAGTCAGTTAAGTGCCCTACGTGATATACCCTTTGGGTGATCATGTCTTGAAAGAGACATGACTGACTGGGCAGAAAATTTTCTATCCTGCTATTTAAAGTATAGCTGAACGGAGAAGAGAAGGATTGTATTAATAACTAGTAATTAGTGGGGGATCAATTTATTACTTCATAACAATAGAAAACCGATCCCCCACTTTTTGACCAGTAGAAGCTTTACTTATGTTTACAACTATTATCTCAATACAGTCACGTGATACAAACTTTGGGCGATCATGTCTCTTTATAAGACATAACTGACTGGGCAGACGATTTTCTATCCTGCTATTTAAAGTATAGCTGAAGAGAGAAGAGACGGATTGTATTAATTATTAGTAATGAGTGGGGGATCAGTTTATTACTCATAACAATAGGAAGCCGAGCCCCCACTTTATACCCAGTAAAAGCTTTACTTATGTTTCCAACTATTATCTTCATTCAGTCAGTTAAGTGCCATACGTGATACACGCTTTTGGCGATCATGTCTCGAAAGAAACAGAACTGACTGGGCAAAAGATTATTCCGCAAGAGTTTGCATTACTTTCTGCGGTAGACTGGTTTACCCTTAAGGTTGTAGAACCCAATCTGTCATGTTATTTAACCCATAACTGAAGGGAAGAGACAGATTAATACCCTTTTCCAAAGCTATTTGCGCGTAAGTGAATGCAAGGAATTCAACTGGGATTCGAACTCGGCTCCCCAATTTCTCGTTCCGAGCCAATATCCACTGCACCACAACGCACGTCCACTATTAACCACCTTGCTAGAAATCAAAATTTCAAAAAAACTCAATTAATCTAATAGCTCTCATATTTTTATCATTACACTCCAATGAGACAACAAAGTCACTAAGACACGAGGGGGGGTTACTGTGTGTTAGAGAATACTTTAAAACGATTAGGGAGAAGGAACTGTAAAAGAAAAATAATTAAGAAGACGAAAAAAAAACAACTGGTGTTGCATTTAAGTTTTTTGAAAATCGAAGTTGACTAGGAAGCAAGAAGCCGGAAAAGAGTTCCAGAAACGAAAATTAAGAGAGAAGAAATTGTTACCACGGAACTGACAATTGCAACGAGGAAGTTAGAAGCGTTTTTTCGCCTCAAAAGCCTTGGGTCATGACTAAAAATAGTCACCTTAGCATGAATAGTAGTAACTAGGTTATTTGGTCAGGTTGTCACCAATCCCAAAAATAGTAGTAGTAACTGGTCATTCGGTCAGTGTTCTACCACTCCAGAAAGGAGAGTAGTAGGAATTAGGTCACTGGGTCAGGTTCTACTCTTCCCAAAAAGAGATTAAATAGCCTAGTAACTATGGTTACAGTGAAAAGAAGGAAAGACCAAAGAAAGAGAGGGTCAATGAATACAGGCCCCTGTTTTTATATAAAAGGGAATAAATAATAGAACCCCCCCCCAGGGTTGTTGGGCTACCGGCCAGGAGTAGACCTCTCTCCTGCTATTCTTTCAAGATGTCGAAAGAACCTTTTCATCAAGCTGCCAGCTGAAATTCTCCATACGAAGACCTTTCCCAATATCCATTGAATACACCACGTCCTGCCGTGAAAGGTAAAGATTGTTTAGTTAGTCATTCTGACCAAACCCTAGCTGTGTATATATATATATATATATATATATATATATATATATATATATATATTCTTTAGCCGAGTTGAATGACCTTTTCCATTCCGCCTAAACTTCCTCCAAATATCTTCCTCGTTAGACTCACCTCTTATTTTCCAGTCAATATTGTGTGAAACTAGGACGAAGTTGAACCCGTTCTAGTGTCCGGTATATTATAGTTCTGTCACCTTAATCCTGTGTTTTTGCTGAATATTTTTGTGTGCTATAATAAATTTCCTTTCAGTATAAATTATCTTGCGTTATAGTTTAATTCACTCCCTTCAGCATTATTCCAACTAAATTTTATTTTTGTGTTGCTAACCCAAACGGGTTCGTAACACAATGAACTTAAATAGAACTTACAAAATGTTGAGAACTTGCTGTCAATCGAGTCAGTCAGTAAAGTGCCATTCGTGATACACACTTGGGCGATCATGTCTCGAAAGAGACATGACCGACTTGACAAAAGATTTATCCACAATAGGCTGCTATTACTTTCTGCGGTAGACTAGTAGCCAGTCAAGTCTATAGAACAATATTTGTCCTGCTATTCGAATAATAGTTGGAGGGAAATGAGACGGATTAATACTTTTACTTGCGCGTAAGTGAATGCAACGAATTCAACTGGGTTTCGAACTCGGCTCTCTGATTTCTCGTTCCGAGCCGATATCGACTACACCATATCCTATCTAGTACTGCGTTTAAATTAAAAAACTCAAGAGCATAGATTCCCAACATTTTGCTGCGATTATCCAAAATACAATTTCACTATTATCCATTATCCCAATGAACAAATACTCGTAATATAGGAAAAGAAATAATTATATTTTCATACATCAAAAGCAGCCAAAGTTAATGAAAACTATTCAATGCAATAGTACCAATCTAATCAGAGGTATAGTAGCCGTAACCCATGATTCTTAATGTGAGTGCTGAGCTTGTATTACCTGTGCCAGTGCCAGTTTATTTATTCTTGGCTTTGTTTCTGAATTCGGGCGTCGTTAAGACTGCTACGTTTCTTGGTCTTCATTTCAAGGACACAGTGTGAAACTATAAGCTGATTGCCTCTTCCCAAACCAAACATCCATTACCCACAAAATATGGGCCTCATTAACCCACTGAGGGTCATTTGCCCCGGGGTTGGGAACCATGGCTCTAGCGGAATGTCCCTCAGAAAAATTCAGTCTGTTGAGTGCCATACATGATACACGCTTGGGCGATCATGTCTCGAAATAGACATGACTGACTAGGCAGAAGATTATCCCGCAGTAGGTTGCCATTGATTTCTACGGTAGTCTGGTTGCCAGCCAAGGCTATAGAACCTAATCTCTTCTGTTATTTAACCCATAACTGGAGGGAAGATACGGATTAATACCTTTCCCCAGGATATAGAACAATTACCCTGGGAATATTTTTGCCACAGGGAATCTACGTTGCGACTGTAGGAAAGTGGCGCCATTTCCGAATCAATAACATTGTAGATTATTCTTTGGTCACAATATCCAAAGCACGAACGAATGGTAGACTTCTAAACATATAAAATAGGTTATGGCGGAGGGATATTGACTAAAGACGAGATGGCAGATATTCTCCAAATATAAAAACAAATAAAGACTGTGTTCCAACATTAAAAAAATAGATATGAATGAGAATGGAAAAGATTTGTGATAAAATCTACTAAACAAATGAAAAGTTAACAAATCAGCAAATGAAGGAATTTGAATTATTATGGAATATCATGGAGACAATATTAACATGCAAAATAATAAAATTATTTATTTTAGCATATATGATATTGTGTTCATAAAATATATATTTATGTGACCTATACATTTTCGATTTATTTATAAACAATGACGCTAGACTTTGTTTTCACAGTGAGAAACTGGGCAAACTCAAGCTGGTGTAATGGTTAACAAAGTTATTTCGCGAGATCAAGTATGACTGGATACTGAGTTCGACTCTCACTAACAGCCTAACATTTCCGACATTGTGCCGTATCTACCCTACACTTTAATGTAGGTACATTCATTAAAACGCAAAAAAAAAAAACAGCATAGTATGAATTAAAAAATATTTTCAAAATAAGCAAGTTTTTTTGTGTGTAAATAAATATGTTCATTTAAGTACGATGTTCCATAGGGGTCATAACAAGTTTCCATAGGGGTCATAACAAGTTTCCATAGGGGTCGTATTTATTTTAGAAGTTAACAAGTGTTTTGGATTATTCCCCTTACATGGAAAACGACAGAAACCGCTCTTTGATTGTGATTCAAGTCTCTTCAAGACGTTTATAAAATTAAACAGCCTGATTTGCAAGTCATTCCTTAAGTATTTAAAGCAACTTTTACATTTTAATTCTTAATTTTCTAATTTTTTTAAAAAGAATTGTGAAATTCACAATTTGGGGAGGTATCTAAAAAGAATATTAAAAATAAATATTAAACATAAATTTGATAAATGCCGTAACGTAAATTATTGAGTTACATCTACCGTTATTTTCATTCTTATTAAATTGTAAAATTTTTTAAAAGAAAGTTTTATATTATTTTAACTTTTATTTTTCATAAAACATCTTCAAACGTAAGCCGACAAAGCCAACTAAAAATCTATAAAATATTGAATAATTGCTGAAAACTCTGTTAAATTTTTAATTTTAACATACTTAAAAATAAAAATAAAAACGATTTATATGAGTAAGATTTATACTAAATTCGTCTTCCATACCTTTGGCCGGATACTGTAAATAATCCATTGACGGCTGCTGATAAGGTGATGACAGCTGGGATAACAAGGCTACCTTAATTGAGAAATGCTTTTTGAAACATTTCAGACAGTAAGCAAATAATTATTGTTTCAAGTCAACTTAAAGTAAGTTTAAATTCGGTAATTTGAAGAAAATAATGTGTCAGAGAGTGTATTTTATTTTTGTAAGATTTTTAAAACCAAGAATTGGCTTCTGCTTACAAGCGCTGAAAAATGGCGGAAAATTTGAAATTTTTAAAAACTCTTTTTTAAATTTAGAAAATTTTTTAAGCTTATAAAAATAATTTCTGTTTTAAATACACCAGGATATTTTGCTTACTGGAATTACTAAATTTAATCCCTTGTCTTTTAATTAAAGCTAATTTTAAAGCTTGAAGATAAATTATTTATTTTTAAAATTTCAATTTCAATTTAGGTATAGAAAAATGACTGTAGGTACCTACTTTAATCTATGTTTTTATTATGGCGACTTTCAAAGTCTATAACCTGATAACCTAAAATAATTTATTATCGTTATTTTAAATAAGGATAGCAATAATACACTGAAACACGCACGATATATTACTCATTATAAATATATTCTGAATTTTTTCAAAATATATTATTTAACAATAATTTTACTTGAATTTAAATGTTTCCTACTATGTAGCCTGGTATTGAATTCAAAACTCTTTGGGTCAAATCATTGGAACTATGGAACTAACATTGGAACTAACCAACGCCTATATCCATGTGTTCTTAATTAACTTAGAGTTCGGTTAGAGGGATATAACTCATGACTACCAAAGGAGGCTTTGCACAAGGAATGTGAATGATATACCCTAGTGACCGTAATGAAGGGTTCGGTTCGAAAGTTCTAGCACTTGAAGAAGGCCGGAGCGTACAACGGACGAAACGTCGTACAAATGTCAACAAAGAAGAGGAAATTAGTCCGAATAATGTAATTAGTGTAAAAATATCTTATATTTTTATATTTGAATACCTTTTTGCCTTTTTCATTGTTGAGGGTTGATTCAAATTCACAACAAACAGGGTTTCTCAGTTTAAGACAGTTGAAATAGCACAGCCATAGCAATTCAAATACGTGTACCCACAAAAAAAAATAAAATACAACAATATTTCAGTTAATTGAAACATCTACATATATATTTGGATGTGTGTTGTGGTACAGTGGATAACGATTCGGAAGGACAAATCGGTGGAGCCGAATTCGAATTCCAGTTGAATTCATTGCGTTCACTT
This sequence comes from Ascarosepion bandense, assembly GCA_037127315.1. Taxonomy (NCBI): domain Eukaryota; kingdom Metazoa; phylum Mollusca; class Cephalopoda; order Sepiida; family Sepiidae; genus Ascarosepion; species Ascarosepion bandense. Next base: position 2,788,026 of record JBBBDQ010000317.1, read on the forward strand.
ACGCACAAATACCCTTAGGAAAGGTATTAATCCGTCTCTTCCCTCCAAATAACATGACAGATTGGGTTCTATAGCCTTGGCTGGCAACCAGTATACCGCAGAAAGCAATGGCAACCTACTGCAGGATAATCTTCGGCCCAGTCAGTTCGTCCAAGAGTGTATCACGTATGGTTCTTAACTGACTGAATGAAGATAATAGTTGGAGACATAAGAAAAGCTTCTAGTGGGCACAAAGTAGGGTATCTGTTTTTTATTGTAATGAAGTAATAAACTGATCCCCCACTAATTACTAATTATTACTACAATTCGTCTTTTCTCCCTTCAGCTGTAATTTAAATAGCAGGATAGTAAATATTCTGCTCAGTCAGTCATGTCTCTTTCGAGACATGATCTCCAAAGCGTGTATCACGTATGGCACTTGACTGACTGAATGAAGATAATCATTAAACATGTGTAAAGCTTTTACTGGGTATAAAATGGGGGATCGATTTTCCATTGTTATGAAGTAATAAACTGATCCTCTACTGATTACTTATTATTAATACGATCCGTCTCTTCTCCCTTCAGCTATACCATAAATAACAAGATAGAAAATCTTCTGCCCAGTCAATCATGTGTATTTCGAGACATGATCGCCCAAAGCGTGTTTCACGAATGACACTTAACTAGCTGACATATATATTTATACTATTTACATTGTTCGGACTGTTGTTTTCACCTTTATTACCATCTTTACGACGTTTCTGCCACTGTACGCTCCGGTCGTCTTCAGGTTCTAGCAACGTAAATAATATAAATACTACCTCATCTCAGAAGTATAGACAAATATCTATATACATATACTTATGTATATAACTTAATCCAGCAAAAGGCTAAATAAAAATGTTTGGGATTTTGAGGATTGTGATGCGTCAATCATCAAAGTTGATATGACCTAACTGATGTATAAAATAGCATTCGAAATGCAGGCTTTTAACGAGGCTTCAACACCACCCACTGTTGCCGATAGAAAACATGTAATTATCTCAGCCCACCGCCCACGCCAGCAAGCTAGTAACTCTCACTATGAATGTATTATGTTTAGCGTATATAAAAAGGCCCTCCTATTGCCTCAACTGTTTATGCTTTTTCCCACCGCCTGCTCAAAACACAAGTGGTAGAATGCGTTGCAAAATAAACAGATACTCACCAAGTTTTATGTTTGAGATATAAAAGATATTAGCATCATAGCCCGGCGTTGCCCGTGCAACTCAGAACACTTTTGTGGTAGGAGATATAAAAAAAATAATTATATAAAAATTGTTGTTTCAAAAATTGTTAAAAAATTCCATTAAAAAATATATATTTTGTTTTGCGTGAACGTGATTTGATGTTTTGCGTGACATTGTAGACAACATTGCGTTTGTTTTTGTTTCAAAATTACAGAGGAAAATATTTGCATTTTTTGTTGACTAATTGAATTTAACATAAAAATAAAAATTATTTATTTTGTTTTACTGATATTAGAAATATAAAAACTTTTACACTCTCAATTTAGAAATTTTCGATGAGTATTTAAAAATGTAGACATTTAATTTTAGAAAAAAAGTTACGTTAATGCCATACGAATTACAGATAGTTGATTTCCTGCATTAAATATTTAGCGAAAAAAAAGTTTTATTATTTTTTTTTAATTTTATTTTCTGAAGTAAAAAAACACTTTTTTAAAAATATTTACGGGGGAAAATATTCACAAAATATTTTTGTTGACCAAATGAATTTTTAAAACGTCGGAATAAAAATTAAATATAAAGGCTCATTTGTTTTTTTCTGCTTTGTTTTTTTTTGTATTTTTAATAAAAAAATATTTTAGTCGAGTTTGACACGTGTGATTTAATTTCTGTGACGTAATTTAGCAACTAACTTAGGTCTTAGATGTTTTACGGTACAAATGTAAACAATCGGCTCCATTGACCAAAAAGTGCGAAAGAGAAAATTGCTGAACTTAAACTCAAAAAGTATGTGTTGACCTGGCTTGCCTGTAAAAATGTGTCCCTAGAAAGTTTGAATGGCGTAGCTTAAAAAATGTAGGCGTGCATAGGGAACAGTCACACACAGACTCACAGATTGACTTTTGTATATATAGATTAACAGAATGTATTCATTACCGCCTTCTAGGCCTGTCGAGTAGCTTTCATCTGCTGTCACCGAGCTGAATAATGATCAGGTTCAACGTTGCTTAACTTTATCTTATCATGACGAGGGAAAGAGAAAGAAGGATGATGTCACTTCCATCATAAGAATTATGGCGGCTATTACAGAAAGTAGAGCCCCAAAAATTTCTTTCTTTTTTACCCAGGATCTAGGGCAAAGCAATCCATACGGATAGGGACAGGGTGTATGACATTTATTTTTGACCTCTCTCTCTCTCTCTCTCTCTCTCTCTCTGTAGCTTTTTCTTACACACGCCCTCTCTCTCCCTGTTTCTCTCTCTCTCTCTCTCTCTCTCACACACACACACACACTCTTTCTGTTAACCTTGCTCTTTACTTCAACCCTCTCTCTGTATTGCACCCTCTCTCACCGCCATTCAAGACCATGGCTATATTGGTACTTCGATCAAAACAAAGAAACTAAATTTTTGTGACAATATGTACACTACCGGCCATAATCATTAGGTCACCCCAGTTTTTTACAAAATATTATGTAATTGCTAAGGGGATAATTCGAAATTAAAATAAAATTGTTCTTTTGTTATTATTACTTTGCAAAATTTTACAAAGCAGCCAGGAAGCCTTTGCTTCGACCAGCCAATATTTAAGAAGAGACTAGCATGGGGAAGAGAGCACAAAAACTAGACATCAGAACAGTTCATTTGATGCACATGTTATTGTGCAGAATTAACAAAAGAACCATTCTATTTTCATTTAGAATTATCCACTTGGTAATAAATACTAAAGATAATATTGTTGTATATCAATAAACAACAAACACGCATATATATAAAAATATAAGTTATATTTTTATTAATGACGATTAACCGTGTAGCCTAGGGAACAGAGAGCGAGAGAGCGCGCTTCTAAGGGTTGACGGGAGTGTCGTCCTATCTGTTGTGTCTCTCTTCACCGGCCGTTCTCTGCTACTCTGGTCTGGTCTGGTGAATCCGTGCGCCGAGGTCTTTTTATAATCTCCAAACTGGGACTTTTTCTTCCGGTTTTGCCTCGCCCACGCACGCCCACGTAATTCTCAGAGACACCTGTTCTGTTTGCCTCTGTAGCCATTTCCGCTACTGCCGGAAATAAGGTCAAACAAACATCCGTTCCTTTCAACGACCGGAAACACCCCCGCTTGCATCAGCCTTCCTCGGGTGGGGCCAGATTGTTATATTACAATATGAAATACATCATTTTTTTTTTAAACTGGGGTGGCCTAATAATTATGGCCGGTAGTATATATATATATATATATATACTGAAGTAAAGGTATCACCCAATGCAATGAAGTAAAGCCCCTAAGGCACAAGGGCTGGAAGAATTAGAAACAGAAACATCAAAAATGAGCGTGAAGAGAAAAAAGTATTCAGGAGGACAGTAGATAACGATCGATATTGCATTTAAATATTTGCAGAATGAAGTTGGTTGGAAAGCATAGAACTAAGAGGAAATAGCGAAGAGTTTGAGAAAAGAAAATGTTAGCATAAAACTTACGGCTGCGTCCAGCCAGCTCAGCTGTAAATTGATGAGATCTCGGTGTTAGTCTAGTCAGTCAGTCAGCTAAGTGCCACACGTAATACACGCTTTGGGCGATCATGTCTCAAAAGAGACATGACTGACTAGACAGAAGATATTCTATCCTGCTATTTAAAGTATAGCTGAAGGGAGAAAAGACGGGTTGTATTAATAAGTAGTAGTTAGTGGGTGATCAGTTTATTACTTCCTAACAATAGAAAACCGATCCCCCACTTTATGTCCAGTAGAAGATTTAATTATGTTTCCAACTATTATCTTCATTCAGTCAGTTAAGTGCCATACGTAATACATGCATGGTTGATCATGTCTCTTTCGAGACATGACTGACTCGGCAGAAGATTTTCAATCCTGCTATTTAAAGTATAGCCAAAGGGAGAAGAGACTGATTGTATTCATAATTAGTGGTGGACCAATATATCACTTCATAACAATAAAAACAGATCCCCCACTTTATGCCCTGTAGAAGCTTTACTTATGCTTCCAACTATTATCTTCATTAAGTCAGTTAAGTGTCATACGTGATACATGCTTTGGGCGATCATGTCTCTTTCGAGACATGACTGACTGGGCATAAGATTATCCCGCAGTAGGCTGCAATTGCTTTCTGCGGTAGACTGGTTACCAGCCAAAGCTATAAAACCAAATCTGTCCTATTATTTAACCCATAACTGGAGGGAAGAGACAGGATTAATACCTTTCCAAAGGCTATTTGTGCGTAAGTGAATGCAACGAATTTAACTGGAATTCGAACTCGGCACCTTGATTTGTCGTTCCTAGTCGATATCCACTGCACCACATCGCACTTCCTAGCTAGTACTAAGGTTAAATTCAAAAGGCATGTGTACCATAGCAAAGATCCCATCCAAACAATTACAGTGAATGTATTCATAAAAACATGCACAGAGAAGCAACCTTACGGTGGTGGGAAAGTGACTGAAACCGAATCGCCAGATCAACATCTATATTATTGCTGATTCTTCTTTGAACGTTATCAATAATCTGCAGGTAAATAGCCAAGGCAGTAGACCATATGTGACAACAATATTATATCTTTTCTATAGATTTATTTAACCATTTATTTCCACTAGTTTTAGCTATCGTTAACGCAGCTTTATGATTCTATCCCCCCGAAAATTGGCATCTTTCTGGATTATAAACTAAATTCTTTTGTAGCGATCGAAATAAGTCTTCGTGCGAATATGCCTCTAAAACAAAGCTGATATCAACTAACCACCATAGACAATCGCATCTACCTCCCATTAGCATGGGACAGGCTAGCCTCCCAGAGAGTAAAATACTACGCCTCCTTGGCCTTACACTTTCGGCGGACCTCAAATGGAATGATTATATTGAATCCATTGCCAAATCTGCTGCTATGATAGTCGGCTCCCTGTGCAGGGCCCGGAAGTTTTTCCCAACTGAATCTATTCTGCACATATACAAATCTACCATCCGCTCGTGTATTGAATATTGCTGCCATATCTGGTCGGGTGCCCCTGCTGCTCTCCTTGGGCTTCTTGACAAAATACAAAGGAGGATCTGTAACGTGGTTGATACTGACTTGGCAGACCGGCTGCAGCCGCTCTCTCAACGGCGTGATGTGGCTTCCCTGTGCCTCTTCTACAAGTACTTTCATGGCTTCTGCTCCGATAAGCTTAGATCACTGGTGCCGCCTAAGCACGAATTTACACGAGATATTAGATTGGCAACTAGGTCCTACCCTTTTACAGTTAAACAAATAAGATGTAACCGTAAATTCTACTCCGGCAGCTTCTTTTCTCGCGCTTCCCGCCTGTGGAACTCCCTTCCACAAATCTGCTTTCCCGACAGTTACAATCTCCAGGTGTTTAAATGTAGGGTCAATAGACACCTCCTATCACACTAACTCCCAACTACTCTCAGAACACTCTCATTTACCAAACCCTCATTCTCGGTATCCTTACCCGCCTATCACCCACCCTCTGACATTTCCTATATTTAATCATCCTTTCTCCACTCTACGTAGCCCCCTGCGCAGTAGTGGCAGTGACATGCCTTGCTCGGGGTCAAACGCTTATAAAAAAATAAAAATATATAGTCAGCTGAGTATTACATCCCAGTCAAGTAGAAATTTTACCGTATAAATAAACGTGAAGTCTGGAGTTTTGGGTTTGCTTTTTTTATGAAAAACGGCATCCATCCGATTAGCCAATTCCGGACACTTTTCTATCGATTACCAATTTAAATCAGTTCAATTGGAAACAGTATTTATGAAGCATTGGCAACAACTAAAATTAATTTTTTACTAGTATTTACGTGCATATCTTTTTTTTTTTTTTAGAAGAAACATTGTTAGCCACAATTGCTTCTGAATCGTCTATTATTAAATCCGACATGGATTAATTTAACTTCTGTACGAATTTAAAATTATATGCATTGTGGTGCGGTGGATATCAGCACAGAACGAGAGATTCAAGTTCGAGTTCCAGTTGAATTTGTTCCGTTTAATTACACGTAAATACCCTTGGGGAAGGTGTTAATCCGTCACCTTTTCTTCCAGCTATCATTTATCAAATATTAGTCTTGGTTGGAAGCCGGTCTAGCACAGAAAGTAATGGCAACCTACAGCGGGAAAATCTTTTGCTCCGTCAATCATGGCAATTTTGAGACATGATCGCCCAAGCGTGTGTCACGTATGGCACTTAACTGACTGACTGATAAATTTAAAACTTAAGAGAAAATCGTTATTGTAAATTCTGACTGGTATATACACCCTTGTGAAAATTATTTAAAACAAAACGGATTATGTCTTTCTAAGATCTTTCACTCACAGTTTCCCTGATAACGTATAAGTCGTTTTTCTCTTCCCCAACCTGTAGTTGGCATTTTAGGCTCCTCTTTTTGTTGGGGACTATGCATTCAGTCTTCTTTTAGTTTATGTTTAGTCCTTTGTTTTCGCTTTTCTTCGCTAAATTCTATAAAAGCTTTTGTAGTTTCCTTTCCGTGTCTCCGAAAAGCACTGTATCATCTGCATATCTTATATTGTTAAGATTGTGGTAACCAATAACGAATCCTGGCAAGTGTCTCAAAATTGCCTCGCTGTATAGGTTGAATAGATCTGGTGAGAAGATACATTCTTGTCTTACATCCCTTTCTATTGGTGTGTATTTGCTGAACTCATTTATCTAAACTTATTTATAAATGGAACTTTGTTTGTGTGTGTGTGTGTGTGTGTGTGTGTGTGTGTGTGTGTGTGTGTGTGTGTGTCCGTTACCTATAGACTCTGAAACGAGTGAACCGATTTTCTTGAAAATTTACACAGTTGTACTATAATCGTCTGCGAGTGTTCTTAGCTATGATTTGTGTCGAGGTACTCCCGATAAATATCGAAAATCGATAATCGAAAAAATCGGGTTATAGAAGGCGTGGTCCGATTTTAATCAAATTTCATACACTCATAGACAAAAACAGAAGAAACGATATTCAGAAGCTTCAAGGTTGCAGTTCTTACAATAGTGCAGAAAATCGATAATATATATATATATATATATATATATATATATATAAGGCAAGATGTTTGTGTGTGTGTGTGTGTTTATCTGCCTGTATGTCTGTATTTTTTCAGCCCTTTTATTTTAGTTTTTGCTTCGGGTTTGGCTCTAAGTAGATATAATTGTAGATCTTAGTCTCAACCATGATACCATTTACTCAGAGGACTTATTTAGCCTTCAAAATTCAGTTTACGACGAAAAAAACTTATTTGATATCGATACCAGGAAATCAAAATTGGACTTAGATCCATTCATTTATCTTTCAGTCTACGGTTTCGCTTTAACTGGAAACAACTATTGCATTTTAGTCTTTCGTGCCAACGTCCAAAGAGTCTGAGCTCCAGGACCATGGATTAGTTTTAAAGCTTTCATTACACCCGAGCAACGCCGGACTATACTGCTAGTCTAATTAAAAAGATGAAAATATGAAACAACTAGCAGTATAGCCCGGTGTTGCTCGGGTGTAATGAAAGCTTTTATAGATATATTATCGATTTTCTGCACTATTGTAAGAACTGTAACCTTGAAACTTCTGAATATCGTTTCTTATGTAGTTGTCTATGAGTGCATCAAATTTGATTAAAATCGGACCACTCATTCTATAAAATTCTATAGGATTAGAAATGAATTCATTCATTGGAATTGCATCTACGCAAAGCAAAACATTTAATCGTCGCTGACGCACATAAAAAGATACATCCGTCCCCTTCTCTCGTTCTTTATTTATTTAGTTATTATAGATAGATAGATAGATAGATAGATAGATAGATAGATAGATAGATAGATATGTATGAATAGATAGATAGATAGATATGTATGAATAGATAGATAGATAGATAGATAGATAGATAGATAGATAGATAGATATGTATGAACTGATAGATAGATAGATAGATAGATAGATAGATAGATAGATATTTTTATTATAAAACCAAGGATAAAATGCAAAGAAATATTCTTATCAGCCAACCCATTATTATCTTAGCGTTTCGATAATTTTTCTTCTATAACCCGATTTTTTTTATGATCGAATTTCGATATTTATCGAGGGTACCTCGACACAAATTTTCAAGAAAATCTGTTCAGCCGTTTCGGAGTCTACAGGTAACACACACACACACAGAGACAAAGTTCCATTTATAAATAAGTTTAGATATTTAATATGGCTGACATGTAATATAATAACGTAATTTATAAGTTTCTGATGTTCTTTGAAACATGGGGAATAACAATCATCGTCTGGTGTCTGTAAGAACATAACTGTCAAGAATTATTTTAAAAAAATAATGATTTGCTAAACATGTAACGCACTAATTCTTTTTTTCTCTAATCTCGATCAGATAGCATACCTCAGACAAACGAAAATTGGCTTTGGTTTTTTATTTGCTAAGAATGTGTAGCAAAGATTCTATTTGCATTAGTTACAAGAATGGGTGGTTGGACTTCGTATATTTGTACCACAGTGTCACTTTGCATCTACTTCTTCTACTCCTCTCCTCCGCCTTCTTCTACTTTTTCTGCTCCTCCACATCCTCTTTCTTTTCCTCTACTCCTCTTGTTTTATCTACTTCCCTCCTTCTCATTCTTCTCCTTATACTCCTCCTTCTCCTTCTTCTTCCACTTCTTCTTCCCACCCTCTACCTTCTTCTTCTTCCTCCTCCTCCTCTTCGTCTTCTTCTCTGCCTTCTAATAGGTATTTTTAGTATGGTTACACTAATTCATAATTTCTGTTTCTTTTGGCTAAGCGTAACCATACTAAAAAATACCTGTTAGGTTCCTACAACCATGGATGAAAACGTTATAATTTCTTGTAATTTTAAAAATGCGCATTCAAAAATTCCCTGTCACCTGAGAGTTCGAAAAAAAAAACACCGTTACGTGAGCGTTCTTAAAAAAACGGTAAACGGTAACTCGCTTCCTACTAAAATTCAGCTCATCAAGAATAGGTTGGGCCTTCTCAGCTATCTCCGCCAGTGCCATCATTGAATAAGGAGAGAGGATGACGACTCCGATGCTCGGATGCAAGCGTGTGCCGACTACTATATATAAACAGTGTGCGATTTATTAATTGTCATCTACATTACGCAAAAAATGAAAATAATACTGACATCTCATTTTAATAGATATATTTATAAAAATTACAGAAAAACATCTTGAAATACTAAAAGTAAATTTATTCAATAAATCACCATTGGCTTTAAGCAAGGCCTCCAGACGACTTCGGAATCTCCTGAAAATCTTCTAAACGTTCTCCTTGTTTAAGTCGGTGAATGCTGACATAATCCTTCAATTCACCTTTGGTCTTATGAGTTTTGTTGGTCTCTCTCTCAACTATGCCTCCAACAAAATAATCAACAGGGTTGCAGTCTGGGTAGTTAGTTGGACAAAAGTAAGGGGTAATGTGGTCGCAGAAATTGTCTGACAGCCTTCTCTAAGTTCTGCTTGTGAGGTAAAGTGCAGAGTCCTGTTGCATGGCATAGGATCTTTCATCAGCCACTCTCTTGACTCAGGACAACACTACCTACAAAAGGCACTTGATATAGGCCTCTGTGATGAGTCTGAGGCCATTACCAACCAATTCAGCAGTTCTTCTTGTTGACCATGTCCAGCATAGTTGATGAATATAGAATACAGCGCAGTACGTCATCTGTTCAATGAAACAACGTCAAAGATTAACACTCACGAGTCGGACACTCTGTTGCCAATACTCGGGAAAATATGGTCGCCTTTATACATGTCGCATTTAATATTTTGAGCCTTCTGATTGGTTAACCCTTCTATTGGTGAACTATCAAATGAGTCGGCTCATGGCTGGCTCACTATTATACAAGGCTACCCAAATGCTCCAAAACTTCTCTTACTAGAATAATCATAATAAGCTATACTGTTTTCAGATTGACACCCAAACATCCTAAAATGTTGGTACTGGAGTTTTCCAGTGCGAGTGCCAAGCAGTATAACATGTCATTTCCTAATTTCTGGCTGAGAGTATTGCCATGTGGTGTTTTTTTTTTCTCACAGAAGGTGACCAATGGACTCTACTATACTTTGCAGTTGACGACATTAAAGACAAACAATGCACATCAGCCATATTAAAAAAATATAAAACAACGACAATATACCCATTCATCGCACCCTATATATATATATATATATATACTTTAATCATATCACTCCAAGCAAGGCGGCAAAGCCACTGAAGCGCAGGGGGCTACGTAAGAATGAAAAGATTGGAAAAGAGAAAGCCGGGAACCAAATCTTAAACAGGGAACAAGGGATGAGCCTCTACACCTGTTCAATAGGCGTGGGTGGAGTGTGAACCGGGCGATAGTTTAGTCTATCTACTCCAATTGAAAAAAAAAATAAATAAGAGAGTGAAAAGAATGAAGAGAAGAGAAAGCCGGAAACGACATCCTAAGCAGGGAACAAGGGATGAGCCTCCACGCCTGTTCAATAGACGTGGGTGGAGTGTGAACCGGGTGATAGTTTAGTCTATCTACTCCAATTGAGGAAAAAAATAAATAAGAGTGAAAAGAATGAAGAAGAGAAAGCCAGAAACCACATCATAAGCAGGGAACAAGGGATGAGCCTCTTCACCTGTTCAATAGACGTGGGTGGAAAGCCGGAAACAACATCCTAAACAGGGACAAGAGATGAGCCTCTTCACCTGTTCAATAGACGTGGGTGGAAAGCCGGAAACAACATCCTAAACAGGGACAAGAGATGAGCCTCTTCACCTGTTCAATAGACGTGGGTGGAAAGCCGGAAACAACATCCTAAACAGGGACAAGAGATGAGCCTCTTCACCTGTTCAATAGACGTGGGTGGAAAGCCGGAAACAACATCCTAAACAGGGACAAGAGATGAGCCTCTTCACCTGTTCAATAGACGTGGGTGGAAAGCCGGAAACAACATCCTAAACAGGGACAAGAGATGAGCCTCTTCACCTGTTCAATAGACGTGGGTGGAAAGCCGGAAACAACATCCTAAACAGGGACAAGAGATGAGCCTCTTCACCTGTTCAATAGTCATGGGTGGAGTGTTAACCGGGCGATAGTTAAGTCTATCTGTTACGATTAAAAAAAAATGTTCAGAATGGTGAGTTAACTAAGTTTTAACTTAGTTAAAGTTCAATCAAAGAAATAGAAAAAAGGACAGCAAAATAAAAAATAAAAAAACTTAAAATTAAGCATAAATAAATACAAAATCATGACTTACTAAAATTTCAAAAAGTCTAACCAACACCTACACACATGCTCACTGCCAGTTGACAAAAGAAGAAAGAAAAAGTTATTTTATCTAGTGGCCAGCAGAGGAATGGATTTGTGGGTATATATATATATATATATATATATATATATATATATATATATATATATATATATATATACTGCGCCTCTTCGGGTTAATTCTCTCATCAGACCTCAAGTGTGAGGACTATATAGAATCCATAGCTAAATCCGCTGCTAAGGTCAGTTCTCTGTGCAGGGTCAGGAAGTCTTTCCTGTCTTAAGCAATCCTGCACATATATAAATCTACCATCCGCTCAATGGCTGTCATATCTGGTCAGGTGCACTTGCTATTCACCTAGGGGTTCTTGACCAAATCCAGCGAAGAATCTGTAATGTGATCGATCCCAATTCGGCAGCTAGGATACAGTAGCTTTCTCACCAACGCAATGTGGCCTCCCTGTGTCTCTTCTACAAATACTTTCACGGCTTCTGCACCGATGAACTTAGCTCACTGGTACCCCTTACATTTGAATTTCCTCGATCCACAAGATTAGCAGATTAGCACCCTTTTATTGTGAAACCGATAAATTGTAAATGCAAATTCTACTCCCGGAGCTTCTTTTCTCGCACTTCCCGCCTGTGGAATTCTCTTCCGCATACTTGCTTTCCCGACAGCTACAATCTCCAAGAATTCAAATGTAAAATCAATTGTCATCTCCTGTCTCACTAACTTGCATCCTCTCTTTCATGCTCCTTTCTCCGTCCACTCCACTCTCATCAGTATCCTCATCCTTTTCTTACCCACTTCCTGACACCCCCTATAATCTGACACGCTTTCTCATAACATTCGCCCTATGTAACCCCTGCACAACAGTGGCAGTAAAATGCCTTGCTTAGGGCGACACGATTATAAAAGAAAAAGATATATACTATAGAAAAAAATTTAGATATTCTACAATTTCATGGGTAATACGTATTTCGCAGCCCAAAACTTGCTGCTCGTCAGACCCACCGGTGGGTCTTGGGCAGCAAGTTTTTGGCTGCCAAATATGTATTACCCATGAACTTGTAGAATATCTAAAAAAATTTCTAGACTATATTTCTCTGTTAAATTAAATAAATCTAACATTGAGTTCTTTTGAGTTCGTCCCTATCGGACTTTCAGTCAGTTAAGTGCCATACGTGATACACGCTTGGGCGATCATGTCTCTTTCGAGACATGACTGACTGGGCAGAAGATTATCCTGCAGTAGGTTGCCATTGCTTTCTGCGGTAGACTGGTTGCCGGCCAAGGCTATAGAACCCAATCTGTCCTGATATTTAACCCATAACTGGAAGGAAGAGACGGATTAATACCTTTCCCAAGGGTATTTGCGCGTAAGTGAATGCAATGAATTCAACTGGAATTCGAACTCGGCTCCCCGATTTCTCGTTCCGAGCCGATATCCACTGGACCACAACGGACTTTACCTGACTTAAATACTAAATAGTCTACGTTACATATATATATATATATGTGTGTGTGTGTGTGTGTGTGTGTGTGTGTGTGTGTGTGTGTGTGTGTTCAACTATATATGGATGGTCATGTATTTACAAGCATGAAAAATAAAAAGGGCTTTAATACATGTATATCCTTAGGTGTATGTCTATGTATGAAAGAATGGATATATGCATGTGCGTATATGAGTATGTATGTATGCATGCGTGTGTAGGCATATATGTGTAATATAAAAAATAAGAAAAAGTGACTGCATTATAATCCTGTGATACCAAACTGTTCTAATACAGATATCGATAAAACTAACAAGCACAGAGACATACAGACTCTCCTTAAGTCTCAAGACAAATGGTGATAAGCTGGAGTAATTACTGGGCTATACCAACTTACCCGCAGGGATCTTGATGTATTCACCTTGCCCACAGTTTTGTCTTTCCTTTAGCCAAACTGATGATGCCAAAGAAAACATAAGCATTCCCCGGAAAAAAACGCGTCTTTGCCATTGTTATATTGTAACCATTTTATATTTTAATTTCAGACATAGGTGTTGTTTGTTTTAGAGTTCGTTGGCTGCACAGTATAGTAGGGTACGTTGGGCACCGTCTAGGAATAAAATACCTGCACGACGCCATTTACTCCGCAGGAAATTGGGTTAATGGCGTGCTATAATGTTTGACATTCGCACAGGAAGCTCCAATACAAACATTTCAGAGTGTTTATGTGTCAATCTGAAAACAAGACAGATGATTAGGAATGAGTTGGGTGAGTATAATGGTGATTACGAAGGCACGGAAACTCGGAAAACCCACTCTGATCGCTCAAAGTTTTGTCATTCTTTTAGCCAAAATGATGTGCGTTGTGGTGCAGTGGACATAGATTCTGAACGACAAATCGGGGAGCCGAGTTCGAATTCCAGTTGAATTCCTTGCATTCACCTACGTGCAAATATTCTTGGGAAATGTATTAATCCGTCACTTCCCTCCAGTTATGGGTTAAATAACAAGACAGATTGGGTTCTATAGCCTTGGCTGGCAACCAATCTACAGCGGAAAGCAATGGCAACCTATCGCGGGATAATCTTCTGCCCAGTCAGTTATGTCTCTTTCAGGACATGATCGCCCAAACGTGTATCACGTATGGGACAATCGGTCAATCGTAAATGTTATAAAGAGACAACATGACTAACCATTACAGCACGTCGAAGTACTCATAGATAAATACTGATTTATTTTTTACGGCCTCTCACTCTTTTGCAGGTTATTTAACGATAACAGTATTTTTAGATTGAATTATTTAGAATTACTAATGATTTATGCATAAAAATCCTGTTAATTAGAATAAAGCTGTGGGAAGAACAGGTTCATTCATACTTTCCTAAGGGTATGTGCTTATAAGTGAATATAATGACACCACCCGAATTATAACTCAGCTCTCCCAATATGTGTGTGTGTCTGTGTATGTGTGTGTAATATGATAAGTGATCTAAACTTGTCTATAAACTATAAATGAAACTTTGTCTCTGTGTGTGTGTGTGAGAGAGAGAGAGAGAGAGAGAGAGGGGGGAGAGAGAGAGTGTGTCTGTGTGTGTGTATCAGTTACCTATAGACTCTGAAACGGCTGAACCGATTTTCTTGAAAATTTATACAGTTGTACTATAAGCATCTGCGAGTGTTCTTAGCTAGTTTTTGTGTCGAGGTACCCCGATAAATATCGATAATCGATAATCGAAAAAATCGGGTTATAGAAGGTCCAATTTTAATCAAATTTGATACACTCATAGACAAAGACATAAGAAACGATATTCAGAAGTTTCAAGGTTGCAGTTCTTAAAATAGTGAAGAAAATTGATAATTTATATATAAAAGGCAAGATGTTTGTGTTTTTTGTCTGTTTATCTGTCTATATGTCCTTTATACAAATCCACATTTTTTATCCGATTCTAACCAAACTTCAGACAAATATCCTTTAGGCTGAGTCTGAGCTCCAGGACCATAGATTAGTTATATATATATATATATATATAAGGCAAGATGTTTCTGTGTGTGTCTGTTTATCTGCCTGGATGTCTGTATTTCTTTCAGCCCTTTTACTTTAGTTTTTGCTTCGGGTTTGGCTCTGAGTAGGTATAATTGTAGTTCTTAGTATCAGCCATGATACCATTTACTCAGAGAACTTATTTATCCATCAAAATTCAGTTTACGATGAAAAAACTTATTTGATGTCGATACCAGGAAATCAAAATTTGACTTACATCCATTCATTTTTCTTCCAATCTACGGTTTCACTTTAACTGGAAACAACTATTGTTTTTTAGTCTTTCGTGCCAACGTCCAAAGAGTCTAAGCTCCAGGACCATGGATTAGTTTTAAAGCCTGCATTACACCCGAGCAACGCCGGGCTATACTGCTAGTAGGTCATAAAACTGTAACTCAGAAATTTTGACAATACAGGGTGTATCAAAAATACCCTTACAATCTTTGTGGACGTGTTGAACGCAGCAAACCAAGGACAAAAGTCTATACAAAACATATGTCCGCAAAGCCTTCGTTTTTCAGTTAAGTTTAAAGGGAGATAAGATTTTACATATAGATGCGCGAATGGTTATGGACGCGAGGCTGCAAAGCTGTTCCGGGTAGCCTTGCCAGATAGAAGGCAGCCGAGTCGTCCAACCTTTATTGCTGTTTATTCCTGTGTTGCTGAAACTGGATCCGTGGCACTAAAAATTATGGGGACACCGGTTCGTATCCTGCCGGGGCACCCATTATCATTATTGATTTCTCACGTGTGCTGATTGCTAGAGGTAATATCCACTGCATAATAAACAAAACGTGACGTCAACTCAAACACGGGCATCCATTAAAAATACACGTTTGAAGTAATGTATTTTCTCTATAGTAGTTAACACCCTTTCCAGTAAATATCGCATACTTTAAATAATATATATATATATATATATATATATATATATATATATATATATATATATATATATATTGTAATTATGTTATTACAATGGTTTATAAATGCATAATATAACTACACAAAAAATGTTCATGTTTCGGAACAAAACAGTTCCACTTCAGGTGAACACCTGAAGAGGAACAGTTTTGTTCCGAAACATGAACATTTTGTGCAGTGATGTTATGCATTTAGAAACCATTGTAATAACATATTTACAATATGAAGCTCTACTCTGTATCGAGCACTGTTTATAAAAGTAAATGCTTGAACAATGATTTTTAAATCTACATGTTCTTTCACTTTTTTGAAACATTGGCTGATGAAGAGAATCGATCTCGAAACATAGAAATTTCCGTGATGCAATGTATAATTAATTCATAATTATATGATTATATTAAGCTCTATAATATTTGTAATATTGAGCACTGTCTATAATTTAACGAAATAAAATAAATGCCGGGTTACCCAAAACAGAAAAACCTTGGATCCTCTTCACCTGGATTTATATATATATGTGTATGTATGTATGTATGTATGTATGTGTGTGTGTGTGTGTGTGTGTGTGTGTGTGTGTGTGTGTGTGTGTGTGTGTGTGAAATGTGTAGGAATATAATTATAAATTTCAATATATATATATATGCAATTTGTTATATATATTATATTATTTATATAAAAAAATTACATATACATGCAGACACACACACAATACGCACAGATACGCGTATATATATATGTATGTGTGCATGTGTGTGTGTGAAATGTGTATGTATATAATTATGAATATGTTATATATATATATATATATATATATATATATATATATATATATATATTCATAATTATATCCATACACATTTCACACACATGTATATAATTATGAATATATATATATATATATATATATATATATATATTCATAATTATATCCATACACATTTCACACACATATGCAATTTGTTATATATATTATATAATTTACATAAAAATATTACATATACATGCAGACACACACACACAATACGCACAGACACGCGTCCATATATATGTGTGTGTGTGAAATGTGTGTGTGTGTATATTCTGAAATAATTTTTTGTTGCTGAGGTGATGTGTTATCCCCTGTGGGGATTTTCATATCGAAATGGTCATTCAACATCCTTGAATTAATCCTATTTTAATTTATATATATATATATATATATATATATATAGATAGATAGATAGATAGATAGATAGATAGATAATGGACTTAGATAGATAGATAGATAGATAGATAGATAGATAGATAGATAGATAGATAGATAGATAGATAATGGACTAGATAGATAGATAGATAGATAGATAGATAGATAGATAGATAGATAGATAGATAGATAGATAGTAAAGAAACAGACTGGGATAGATAGATAGATAGATAGATAGATAGATAGATAATGGACTTAGATAGATAGATAGATAGATAGATAGATAGATAGATAGATAGATATATGCAGTTTGTTATATATGTTATATTATTTATGTATTATATTTGAAAGCGTTCAATATCAGTGATAGAGCTGACATATTCATATAGATAGGTGTGAGGTTGTGACCCTGGGTTTCACGCTCTTGTCAGCTGACGATCGCAAGAGCGTGAAACCCAGGGCCCCAAACTCACACCTATATATATATATATATATATATATATATATATAAAATTTGTCATTTAACTAATTACTTTAGAGTTTCGTAAATTAACTTTTGTTTAGTTCGTCTATATATGTTCCTTTAAATTTACCTCATGGCAAAGAAATCTAAATTCATTTTTAATTCTATTTGTTGATATATAGATATTCCTGTAAGAGTGTGCCTGATTAATGTCCCAAATAATGTTTTTTTTTAAATTTCTAAGTTAACTTTTCTTATTTATATATAATATCCTTTCTATACCTGTGGCCTTGTATCCTGTTCAGTCTTACCTGGGAAAATAATTCTCAGAACGGATGTTGTAATATACGAGCGCGCATGCGCACACAATCGCAACAGTTGCAACCATACACAGAAGAATTGGGATAAATATTTTAATATCTGTGTTTGTGTGTGCGAGCATAAATATGCGTGTGTTTATTTCGTTATTTGCAAACTTTCGTTTTATTTCATACAATGCACGAACGCGGGATATCATTGAGGCTCGAACTCGTAAACACAGTATTAGTTGTCTACTTGGAAATTCAGGGTGGCAGTATTCTTAAAACAGAGGTCGCAAATGGGAAACATCGATTGAGATTCGTCTGCAAGAATCAAACTCACCACGACGATATTAAAGGCTTGCGAAACCAGCTCGCTAAAATATCACCCCACGACGAAGCACCCGCATGTACCCGTTTGCATTCTCTAACTAATAAAAGCCAAAAAAAGATGATGTATTTATTTAGTGAAGTAACAAAACATGTTTTTAGAGATCAAAATAGGGCCTATATAGAATAAATACGTATACTAAACAGGGGAATAAATATTTGTTATTTTACATATCGTTTCTGTATATTGAAAACAAAGCAAAACAATCTGTTAAAACCCCCACCCTTTCCCAACAACCACCAACTCGCAATCTCGCACACACACACGCACACACATGTCACGCACGAACACGGACAGATTCATCGTTTAATTTCTGCGATGGAGAGAGCGTTGACATTTTTCGGATATTCGGTTTTGAAGGCTTATTTTTTTTTTTTTCTTTTTGATACAGATTTAATATAACGACGAAGAGACAATAGAATTAAGTAAAATAGTTTGTGAATTAAAAAAAACAATGGAACGTAAGAACGGGACTTCAAAAAGTCGTGAAGAATTGGCTTTGGAAAAGGACGCAAAAGATGGGTGTTTCCATTTCAGACAGAAAACAACGGACAATTACCTTTTTTTATTATTAAAATAAATATTATTAAACATTACAGACAGAATTACTGAAAAATAAAACAGTTGAGTAAGACAGGTGGGCGAAACTTTTATTTTAAAATGGTTTTAAGAATTTACCAACTTCACAAAAAATAGTCATGTATGCATACATACAGCAAGTCTGGAGTTAACTGTAATCTTCCCCCACATCTATATAAACTGCCCCTTAACGTAACCACCTAACCGAATGTCCCCCGGCCTTGTACAGGGTATATATATATATATATATATATATATATATATATATCGTCCACTACCTACCGACACACACACACACACACACACACACACACACACACACACACATATATATATATATATATGTATGTATGTATGTATGTATGTATGTATGTGTACAATTTATGGCCCCATGTTGACGCTAGAAAAATAAGGTTTTTAACCAAAATTTCAAAGCTTTTAAAAAAGACTGAAAAATAATTTTTTACAGTAAACGTTCTCTGGTATTTCCTTTTAATAATAACACAAAGATTTTGATTATAAAACTTTGCTTTTATTAAGTTTTTGGCATTCTTTCACCACGTATGCTTATTTTTTGAGAATCTTTAGAGATACACACACAGACAAATACAAGACACACACACAGATATATATATATATCTATATATATATATGTAGGGGTTGGATAAATGATAGACTAAAAGAAAAAGGTTTGAAACGATAAGCACTATAAGCGAGAAAGATGAGGTATACATAAAAAAAATTGTAATTGGTAAATTCCTACCTTACATATATATTGGCCAGTGTGGTATCTCTCTACAAATGAAAACTGTAAGGCCTTTTCTTCTTCGACAGAAAGAGTCCTTAACCAACACTGTGTGTATAAGTTACGTTTGGTTAAAAGTTAAGTGTGTAAATGTGTTTTTTTTTCTTTTCTTTTCTTTTTTTTTTCTTTTTAGTTTTTGTTTTTTGTTTTGTTATTTTTGTTTTCTTTTGGCTTTCGTGTGTCTACTTCAGTTTCGATGTTCGAAAGAACGAGATATAAGGGGAAAAGAGAGAGAGTTGTTTCGCTACTGATTGTTAGTGCGTAAACATGCATCACCCTCTCACTTTTGCTAATTCAAAAGCTACACTCGCTCTCTCTAGTCACCTTTCTCTCTTTATCTAGCTTTCGCTGCCATTCTCACTCTTTTTCTCTCTCTCCCTCTCCCTCTCTCTCTCTCTCTCTCCGTCTTATTATCCCAGTCTGTCTCTTTTATCATCTTTCTTTCTTCTTCGCCTTGTGCCGAGATATATTTTTGCGCGCGCTGTCGTTCGCCGAAAGAAAGAAAGAAAAAAGAATGAAAACAGAAGGCCTAATATAAAAACGCATATGCACCCCCCTACACACACACGCATACACATACAAATACTTATTTTCTAAGACAAATCTTAGCACACACACACACACACACACACACACACACACACACACACACAGACACACACACACAAAAAAAAAAAATTCCCTCTTTATTTCTTAGTAAGGTCTGGGGCACTAAAGACTTATCATAGCAACGACTCGTTGACAATGAATCAACCTCCGAGTTTTTTAGAAAATTAGCAACGAAACTAATGAAAACACGAACCGAACACAAAGGCGAAATTATAAAAAGGGCAAAATGGGAAGCAAAACGAAAAGAACAAAAATAAGATATATATATATAATTTTTTGTATTTTTCGTGTGTGTGTTTGCGCGCGTAGTAGGAAAATTAATACACACAGACACAAAAAGATACAAAAAATTATATATATATATATATATATATATATATATATATATATATATATATTAGATTTTGTTTCTTTTCGTATGTGTGCGTGCGTGGTAAGAAAATTATTGGATATATCACTTATGTATCAGCGAATAATTTAGCCTTTTACAACAGAGATATAAAAGAACATTTTTACAACTGAGAAGAATATCTTGATAATATATATATATATATATATATATATATATATAGAGAGAGAGAGAGAGAGAGAGAGAGAGAGGGGGGGGAAAGAATAATAAAAAGTTTTGAATTTTAAAAATGTATTTTTGGACAGTATTTGTTTATTTTTATTATTGTATTTTATAATTCAGACCGCCCTCGGTCCTTCATCAGAAACAAGTGATTTTTAAATTTGAATTAGAAATGTATTTCACGAGAGCGTCTCTCTCTCTCTCTCTCTCTCTCTCTCTATATATATATATATATATATATATATATATATAATATTAAGATTTTCTTCTCAGTTGTAAAAATGTTCTTTTATATCTCTGCTCGGATGCATAAGTGATATGTCCAATAATTTTCTTACCACGCGCGCACACACTCGCAGACACACACGCCCACACATACACGCGTGCGCACACACAGATACACACGTACAAACGCACGCACACAAACGAAAAACGTATTGAAAAAAAAAATCATTTATTTTTCTCCACCATGAAAAATGCATCCCTGGATCCTGTTCATCTTTTACTCTTTTCTTCACTATAAGCCCCTGCGCACTTAGTGGCGGTCCTCCCCCCCCCCCCCACTTGATTGGGAGTGAAATGATTAAATAAAAAAAATAAGAAGACAAAAAGCACCTCCTAAATAAAATTTCTGATGTTCGGACAGATGGCTAGATTTTGGGAAGTGTATATATATATATATATATATATATATATATATATATATATATTGAGGGTGATGCAAAACTAGGTCTACAGTAAATAAAAACAAACCTGCACACAATAGGTATTGTATTGATTATACAAACACATCAATAGTGGTATAAAACTTACTATATATATATATACTTACTAGATAGATAGATAGATAGATAGATAGATAGATATGAACACACTGAGATAGATAGATAGATAGATAGATAGATAGATAGATAGATAGATAGATAGATAGATAGATAGATAGATAGATATGAACAGACTGAGATAGATAGATAGATAGATAGATAGATAGATAGATAGATAGATAGATAGATATGAACAGACTGAGATAGATAGATAGATAGATAGATAGATAGATAGATAGATAGATAGATAGATAGATAGATAGATATGAACAGACTGAGATAGATAGATAGATAGATAGATAGAT
>JBBBDQ010000317.1:2817500-2850000 GCA_037127315.1 Ascarosepion bandense
ATGTAATATTTTGTTATTTTGTTCAGAGTACAGAAGAGGGTCGGGTCTATAACTTTTCAACACCCTTTTTTCTATAACACTTTTTGCTCGTTATCTTCCTAATAGGCAAACTGTACTTCTATTCTGAGAAATGCGTAGACAAATATAAATAGCGATTTCTTTCTTTTCTCACGCTACTTTCAAAAATGCGATGTTCCATATCATATGCTTTTAGGACAGGCAAAAAAAAAATAAGACGTATTTTTACGAAGCCGGTCTGAATTACCTCCCTTCTATTTACCAAAAAAACTGTGGATATTTCGGAAAATCTTTCTGCGTAGAAAATATTTCACTGGCATTTTTGCCGGGGTAGTTTTTAAAAAAAAAATAAGCTCAAGGCGCCAGGTCTCCCCACATGCTCTCTCTCTCTCTCTCTCTCTCTCTCTCTCTCTCTCTCTCTCTCTCTCTCTCTCATGCTCTTTTCTCCGTCCACCCCACTCTCATCAACATTCTCATCCTTCTCATACCTTCTTTCTGACACCCCCTGTAACCTGTCACTCTTTGTCATAACATTCCGCCTATGTAACCCCATGCACAACAGTGGCAGTAAAATGCCTTGCTTGGGGCGACACGATTATGAAAAAATAAAAAATAAAAAAAGCAGTACCCCTCCTTCGGGAGGGGTTAGGTTTACTGCTCGACGATTGAGACGTTCTCAAAAGGTGAAGTACCGAGGATGTCTATAAAACTTTATTACGATACTACCGTTAAACCCACTTTAAGCTGACCTTGTGTCATATTCGGTCACTGAAAAATACCCCCGCCATTTTTTACACACACACACACACATGTAGAAGGTGGTAAGCGTATGTACGACCTTCAAGAACGCGGGCAACTGATCATTACCCTATCAGTGCAGACTGATATCATCAGTCAGCTTTTTGAGGCTTAAATCAACAAAAAGGTCCTGGATAGGAACAACCTCCTGTGCAACGAGCAGTATGGGTTTCGATCAACTCGATCCACAGCTAATATGCCCTTAACTACCATTAAACACAGAATTAGTGAAGGCCTCGAAAACACACATATCTCAAAGATCATAACATCAGATATCTCGACGGCCTTCGACAGGGTGTGGCACAAAGATTTGCTACACAAGTTCTCCAGCTATGGAATTACTGGCAGGGTTTTCTCTATTATAATATCCTTCTAACAGATAGATCCCTGAAGTTTAACGGCCAGTCATCCGAGGTCCTGGCGGCCAATGCAAGCGTAAACCAGAGGTGTCTTTTAGGACCAATCCTCTTTCTGATTTATATCAATGATCTTTCTAAGAATATACTCCGATCCTTTGTAAACTTAATTGCCGACGATACGACAATATACGGGCACACCTCTAAACGTCTTGACCATCGAAAATTGGCAGCTGACCTCTCTTCCGATGTAGCACTAACTTCCCAGTCAGGAAAAAACTGGCTGAATACATTCAATGCCTCTAAAACCAAGTTGGTTACATTTCATCAGACCCGATCTACCACCGGTAACGGTGAACCGGTGTCCTCTTGAAGAGGCTCCGTGTCTTGAGAGGATATTGACTCTCAGATTCACGTCCGACCTCAAGTGGAATTCTTATATACTAGCGGAACTCGTGGAATTTCCACGGAAGGATAATTATGATTTCCTGGAAAAATTTTACTTTGTCATTTTACTACAAATGATAGTAATGTCTTCAAACATAAAGGTATTGGATAATAAAATAACGATAACACAGAGTGGAATTTTATTGAAAATTTTTTTTTTTTTTAATCATTTCACCCCGAGAAACGCCACTGATGTGCAGGGGGTTACATAAATGTAAAAAGATTAATTAGAAAAGAGTGAGGAGTACAAACTAGTTAGGAAGGAACGATAGAAACCTGAGAAAGCAGGTGCGATGACAGATACATAGGTGGAGAGAAAGGGAAGGTTATACAGGGGAGGGGAGAGAGCTAGAGGCCAGTGGTTATCTATAAATGTAATGTCCATAGAAGCTACTTTACTGTAATCTTATATTATATTAAGCGGCGTATGCACAGACCATTACCGAAATACTGTACGCTATTTTGTGAGAGATTTTTAAATAGAAAATGTTTTTTTTAACTACTGAAAAATCATGGCTCCTGTGTCCATTGAAATAAGAAAAAAACAACTGAGTAATAACCAAGGGTGTAAAGGCCAGAAAATTTATTAGGTCGCGGGATACGACAACAAACCTACCTATTTTTACTATATTGTACAGTACACACACACACACACACACACACACACAATTACTGCTACAACTACCAGCTTAAGCTGCGACAGCTACGGGAATACTATAGGCTCTCTCCTTCTACTCTCTCATTCTTTACTACCCTTCCGTTTGGCAAAGGTCAGAGAAAGGCTGAGGAGAGTAGCGTTTATAGATTATAAAAAGATAGAGGGGAAGAAAAAGCTTGTGTAGAGAGTAAGTGTGTTATCTTTCTTCAGTGGCGTAACTAAGTTAACTAAAGAAGGAACAAGCAGAATTATTATATGTTGATCCATCGCTGAATTCAAAATTCTCGGCACCATGGACTGGTTCAGTAAGTGATTGACTCTCCATGTTATCCTCTACCTTCATAAGATCCAGATCAGGCCGAAAATAGCGTACTGTTGCCATATTAGGCAAGAGCTGTCCAGACCTCACTTTCCAGTCTTGATAGAGTTCAAAATCGCCTCCGAGTCCTTGTTTGAGATGAATTATTTTCTCACATACCGGATGTGGCGAGTCTCTTACTTCTTTTTCTTCTACGTGCCTTGTCCTTTCAGGACGTAGGCGATCATGGCTTTCCACCTCTCCCTATCCCTGGTGGCTCTTAGTACGCTTTCTCCTGTTACAATACGCAATTCCCGTTCCGTCATCCATTTGCTCAGGCCCTTCAAATATGTTATCCCCTGCTTTCCTCTGTCTCTTTTCCCCTCTATCTGACCTGTTAGTATCAGGTTCTCCAAGCCCTCCTTCCTCATTTCATGTCCCAGGAACTTTAGATGACTCTTTCTGATGCTCATTATTAATTTCCTTTTCGTTTCTATTCTTTCCAACACCTCATCATTGCTTAATGCTCGGTCCACGATATCCTCAGCATCCTTCTGTAGAACCACATTCCAGCTGCTTCAAGTTTTCCTTTCAAATTTTTTGATATTGTCCAACATTCACTCCCATATTTAAGAATCGACATCACATAGCAACCCAATACATTCTTCTTTGTTTCTAGTGAAAGTTTCCTGTGTCCTAATACTCTACTCAACTTCTGGAATGCTTCCTTCGCTATGCCAATTCGCCTTCAGAACTCCGTATCACACTTTCCGTCTTCGGTTAGAACACTTCCCAGATATGTAAATTTTTGTACCTGCTTGATTTTACTACTACAATGAAAAGTCTACAGATGAATTGCATCACCTGGCTCAACCATGTCTGACATTCACGGCTAGGACCCGCCAGGACACTTACATAGAAGAAAAAGTATCCAACCCCTTTTCTTATTCTACTGAAAGTTTCTTCCCGTGAACGACTGCTCAGCGAAACAGACTACCCAAAATTGTTTTATTACTACAATTCTGACCGTTCAATTCTAGAGTCAACTGTTATGTTCCCATCCTGGCCATAAAAATTCCTCACTAACGTGAGCTATGTACAGGGTGAAACTTATTGTAAAGAAAAAAGGCAATATACAGTGACACGCATAAGTATTGGATACATGTTATTTTCTGTTATAACTCTAGTTTATGTTCGCAATTTTGCCTGATATTTGGGAGATCATGTCTCGAAAGAGACATAACTGACTAGGCAGAAGATTATCCCGCAGTAGGTTGCCATTGCTTTCTGCGATAGACTGGTTGCCAGTCAAGGATTTAGACCCCAATATGACCTATTATTTGACTCATAGCTAGCGGGAGAAGATATGTATAATATTATTAAGTAGTAATTAGTGGGAGAACAGTTTATTACTTCATAACAATATAAAACCGATCCCCTACTTTATGCCCAGTAGAAGCCTTAATCATGTTTCCAACTATTATATTCAGTCAGTCAGTCAGTCAAGTGCGATACGTGATACACGCTTTGGGAGATCATGTCTCGAAAGCCTGGGCAGAAGATTTTCCCGCAGTAGGTTGCCATTGCTTTCTGCGGTAGACTGGTTGCCATCCAAAGCTATAGAACCCAATCTGTCCTGTTATTTAACCCACAATTTGAGGGAAGAAACTGATTAATACCTTTCCCAAGGATATTTGTGCGTAAGTGAATGCAAGGAATTCAACTGGAATTCGAACTCGGCTTCCCCGATTTGTCGTTATGAGTCGATAGCCACTGCACCACAAAGCACATCCGATGGCACATTAAACTCTTTAACATTTTCTCCAGCTGTAAAACAAACAATTGTTAATAAATTTTTTATATACAATTAAAAGATGCAACAACAGCCAACTTATTATTAAGATGAACGTGGATTTTTCAACTCTTTATGACTTTTTTAATCAAATAATTTCTAAGTCCTATACTCTACAACTATTAAAACTAAATATACAATGACACGCATAAGTATTGGATACATATTTTCTGTGTAGGGCCCGGAAGTTTTTTCCGTCTGAATCTATCCTGCACATATATAAATCTACCATCCGCCCGTGTATTGAATACTGCTGCCACATCTGGTCGGGTGCCCCTGCTATTCTCCTCGGGGTTGTTGACAAAATCCAACGGAGAATCTGTAATGTGATTGATACCGACTTGGCAGACTGACTGCAGTCACTCTCTCACCGGCGTGACGTGGCTTCAATGTGCTTCTTCTACAAATATATTCACGGCTTCTGCTCCGATAAACTTAGTTCACTGGTGTCCCCTAGGTATGAATTTGCACGAGATATTAGATTAGCAACTAGGTCCCACTCATTTACAGTGAAACCGATAAAATGTAAACGCAATTTCTACTCCAACAGTTTCTTTTCTCGTACTTCCTGCGTATGGAATTCCCTTCCACATACTTGCTTCCCAGACAGCTACAATCTCCAGAAGTTTAAATGTAAGGTCAATAGACACCTTCTAACACACTAACTGGCATTCATTCTCTCAAACATTCTTCCCATCTACCTAACCCTCATACTCGGTATCCTTACCCGTCTATCACCCTCCTTCTGACATTTCCTATATCTAACCACTCTTTCTCATCACCTTCCCCTATGTAACCCCCTGCGCAATAGTGGCAGTGGGATGCCTTGTTTGGGGTGAAATGATTATAAAAAAATGTTCACCATTTTGCCTGATATTTGAAGTAATATCTTGTAAAGTTGTTTTAGTTGTATGTGGAAGGAAAATTAAAACTCATAGTTGAAACCATTTTTTTTTATCAAATTTCTGAAACTAATTTTTGATTTTTTTTTCTTTTATTGTAATACTTTTGTTAATATATGCATTTTCATTTGTTCATTTTTTTTTTTTTTGTTATTACTCATTTAATACTTGGACTCATATTCAAGTCTGCAATAATTGTTTCAAGAAAAAGAATACTAAAAGACAAATGCTTTTTGCATAAATACAACAAACATTCCTGTAATATATTTTAAAATAAAGAAAAATCAAAAGTTTAGAAAAATGTTGGGGATGTCAAGGAGTAAAATCTAAATTTAAATCAAGTTTTTCCTTCATCTTTGATGAGATCGTGCAAAAGAAGGTCATGGCAACATTCACTGCGATATTGAAGAACTGATATCACTTAGTAATCTTGTACGCTCTTCTTTGTAGTGAATTTTTTTTCTGTCTGTTACTACTCTACTCACGGATGTGCGTTGTGGTACAGTGGATATCGGCTCAGAACGAGAAACCGGGGAGTCGATTTCGAATTCCAGTTGAATCCATTTTATTCACTTACGCGCAAATACCCTTGGGAAAGGTATTAATCCGTCTATTCCTTCCAGTTATGGGTTAAATAGCAGGACAGATTGGGTTCTATAGCCTTAGCACGCAACCAGTCTACCGCAGAAAGCAATGGCAACCTACTGTGGGATAATCTTCTGCCCAGTCAGTCATGTCTTTTTCGAGACATGATCGCCCAAGCGTGTATCACGTATGGCACTTAACTGACTGACTACTCTACTCAGCTTCTGGAATGTATTCTTCGCCATGCTAATTTTCCTTCGGAACGAACTTAAATCACCGGTGTCCCCTAGATGTGAATTTGCACGAGATACTAGATTGGCAACTAGGTTCCACCCTTTTATAGTGAAACCGATGAAATATAACCGCAATTTCTACTCCAACTGCTTCTTTCCTCGCACTTCCCGCCTGTGGAATTCCTTACCGCATGCTTGCTTCCCCGACGGCGACAACCTCCATGAGTTTAAATATAAGGTCAATAGACACCTCCTAACACACTAACTCACACCCACTCTCTCCAACTCTCTCCCTATGTACATCCTAAGTCGTCTATCACCCTCCTTCTGACATTTCCCATACCCAATCCCTCTATGTAACCCCCTGCGCTATAGTGGCAGTGGAATGCCTTGCTTGGGGTGACACGATTAAAAAAAATCTCTGTGTCGCATTTTCCGTCTTCTGTTAGAAAATTTCCCAGGTATTTAAATGTTTGTAACTGCTTGATTTTAGCGTCCCCCACCTGTATTTGGCATATTGGGCTGCTCTTTTTGCTGATGACCATGCATTCGGTTTTCTTTTCGAGATCATGTAGTTTCCTTTCCGTGTCTGCTATCAGCTCTGTATCATTTGAGTAACTTATGTTCAAATTGTGGCTTCCGATGAGGAATCCTGGCATAACATCTAGAGTCCTCAGAATAGTCTCACTGTACAAGTTAACAGATCCGGCGGAAGGACACATCCTTGTCTTACGCCCCGTTCTATCTTTGTGTAGAGATTCTTGATTACTTTTGTCTTTTCCAAATATGTCGATGCTGCTTAGCGTCTCCATCAATCCTTTGTGGCGTATTTTGTCGAACGCCATGGATAAAACATAGTTACAAGTCTTTTTTCATTTGTATTGCCCTTTCGGAGAGCATCCTAATCATAAATATGGTGTTCTTTGTTCCAGTGTCTTTGACAAACCCGCACTGTTATTGTCCTATTTGTGGCCTGATTCTACTTCTCGCTCTATTCATCAAGATTCGGACGATCAGTTTTGTAAGGTGGCTCATTAAACTTATTGTCTGGTGTAGTTCGCACGTGTTTGCACCTGGCTTTCATAGACAGTGCTATGAAAACCGACTTGCTTAGGTCGTCTGGTATTATACCACTGTTATAAGTTTCATTATTATTCATGTAATTTTCTCTGCGCCGAATTCACCCAGGGTTGTCAGCAACTCTGTTACATTGCCGTCTGGTCCAACTGGTTCGTTTCTATTGTTTGGCCTTTGCAGTTTCCACTTTAATATTTCTGGTCCGTCCACGTCTTTGTGTATTATCGGTTTCTCTCTCTTGTCATAGAAAAGATCTTTTATATATTCTTCCCATCTCTGGAGTATTTCCTCTTTCTCCAATAGGATCGTTCCATCCTTGAATTTTATACATCCTGTTGAGGAGCATTTTTTTCTCCTGTCAGTTCTCTTATTTCTTTATGCATGTCTACTTTATTAGTCCTGCTCAGTCTCTCTATTTCTGTACATTTGTTGTTGATCCATTCCTCTTTAGCCTGTCTGCAATTTCTCCTTATTTCCTTGTGCTGTTTCTTTTATTCCATTCCATGTCTTGGCATCGTCTTCTGTCTCTTTTGCATCATGTCGAGAATCTCTTCAGTCACCCACTCGTTTTTTTTCTTCTGCCTCTAATTTTTTGGGGGGCAATGTTGTTTGCTGATATCACTAGCGCGTCTTTTAGTGAGTTCCATATCAAGTTTCCTTTTCCAACTTGTTCTTCTTATTTGTTCTCGCTGTCAGTGTAATTTTTTTCTGCAGGTTGGGGTCATTCAGGGCTGTGTTTTATTTCAGTCTTGGTGCTGCAATAGGCTTCTTCAGTATGTCACCCTTAGTTTACAGATGACTAGGAGGTGGTCGCTTCTGCAGTCAGCACTTAGATAGATTTTGCGTTGAACCCTGTTTATGTTTATTTGGTTTTTCGTGTCGCTTCCTGGGCTTCTCCATGTCCATAGACGTTGTGGGCATTTTTAAAACCAGGTGTTATTTATTACCTGGTCATTTGCTGTGCACCATTGGACCCATTTTTCTCATCATGGACTTCCACTTGGCTCTGTCCCTTGTCGCTCTCAGTAATTTTTCTCTTGGTATCTCTCCCAAACCCTGCTCTGCAATCAATTTTCTCAAGACCATAAGTCTAAAATATATATGGATAGATAGTCGCGTGGTCACAAAGTGAGGGATCAATTTATATATTGATTACAATAAGGAATTGATCCCCCACTTTATATCCACATCATAATTTCTGTTTGTTTGTCAAATTCTGATTAGGTGTGAATCCACCTCTTCTCATTACTGATTACACAGGAATGCTTTTAGGTTTATTTCTTCTTCGTCTTCTTCATGTGCCGTGTCCCTTCATGACGTAGGCGATCATGGACTTCCACTTGGCTCTGTTCCTTGTCGCTCTCAATAATTTTTCTCTTGGTATCTCTTCCAAGCCCCACTCCGTCAACAATTTGCTCAGGCCTAACAAGTATGTCTCGTGCTGCTTTCTCCTGTCTCTCATTCCACTTATCCGACCTATGAATATCAAGTTTTCCAGGCCTTCCTTCCTCATTACGTGTCCCAGGAACCTCATTTGTTTTTTCCTGATATTTATTATCACTTTTCTTTTCGTTTGCATTTTTCCAACACCTCATCGTTGCACATGTGCTCTGTCCATGGTATCACAGGATGCATATCTTCATTTCTTCGTCCAGAATTAAGCCAACTCCTTTTTCGTTACTTTTGCGTCCTGCGTATATTATCCTGTGGTTGTCGCTGCTGACGTCTCCGTTGTTAGCGAACATTAGTCAGCAATAATTTTCACAACTACATAATTGATAAACTGTTGTGGATTAGTTTTCGCACTGAAGGTTATAATCGTGCTATGTCGGTTGCTAATCGACTTAACGCACCGAAAATGTTGGGAACTTGGTAATCTTCCACTGAAAGCTGACTCCTTAGTATTCGGCTGCCGACTAATATCAACAGCCTAGTAGTTCTCCAATAGAACTCTAAAGAACTCCTATGAATTTCCCAAGAACTCCTAAGAACTCCTCCCGTTAACTTCCTGTTAACTCTTATTAATTATGGAGGGAGAGTCCATTATTTAAGGAATAGATGTGTTTCCCTATAAGATAAACAAATAGAATTATTCTCACAAAAATATACACCGGTAATGAAAATAATACAGTGCAAAAAAATAGCATATTTTACTGCAATCAGATGCACAATAATGAGTTTTAAGGTTTCCTAAATTAGTGAGTTATAACATTATGAACTTAGAAAAGTTTTTTTTTGTTTTTTATCATTTCACCTCAAGCAAGGTAGTTTTACTGTCACTGGTGTGCAGGGGGTTATATAGGAGAAAAGTGATGAGAAAGAGGGGTGTCAGGAAGTGGGTAAGAGAAGAATGAGAATACTGGTGTGATGAGAGTGGAGTGGACGGAGAAAAGAGCATGAAGGAAAGGATGCGAGTCAGAGAGACAGGAGATGACTATTGACCTTACATTTAAATTCTTGGAGATCGTAGCTGTCGGGGAAGTAAGTATACGGAAGGGAATTCCATAGACGGGAAGTGCGAGAAAAGAAGCTGAGAGTAGAAGTTTCGGTTATATTTTATTGGTTTCACTGTAAAAGGGTGGGACCTAGTTGTTAGTCTAGTAGCTCGAGTAAATTCATACATAGAGGGCACCAGTGAGCTATGTTCATCGGAGCAGAAGCCATGAAAGTATTTGTAGACGAGACATAGAGAAGCCACATTACGCCGGTGAGAAAGTGACTGCATCTGAGCTGCCAAATCGGGATTAAAGATCATCCGCTGGATTTTGTCAAGGTTCCCCGAGATGAATAACAGTGGCACCAGACCAGATGTGGCAGCAGTATTGAATGCACTGGTGGATGGTAGATTTATATACGTGCGGGATTGTTTCAGACGGGGGAAAACTTCTTGGCCCTACACAGAGAACCAACCTTCTTAGCAGCGGATTTAGCTATTGATTCTATATAGTCATTCCACTTGAGAGTTAAGCCGACGAGATCAGCCTGATCCATAGGATGTGCGTTGTGGCGCAGGGGATATCGGCTCGGAACAAGAAATCGGGGAGCCGAGTTCGATTTTCAGTTGAATTCCTTGCATTCACTTACGGGCAAATACCCTTGGGAAAGGTATTAATCCGTCTCTTCCTTCCAGTTATAGGTTAAATAACAGGACAGAGTGGGTTCTATAGCCTTGGATGGCAACCAGTCTACCGCAGAAAGCAATGGCAACCTACTGCGGGATAATCTTCTGCCCAATCAGTCATGTCTCTTTCGAGACATGATCGCCCAAGCGTGTTTCAGGTATGGCACTTAACTGACTGACTGAGCTTGATCCATGCTAATGGGGGCTAGGAGCGATTGTCTGTGGTGGTTAATAGCAGCTTCGTTTTGGAAGCATTAAAATTCACAAGCCATTTCTTAACTCAGCCTACCACGGATTGGAGGTCTTTTTCAAGCTCGGTAGCAAGCTTTGCTTTGTCAGTCTCGGCCGATTTTTGATCGAGGCGAGAGTAAACCGTAGCGTCGTCAGCGTATATGCCTACTTGGGATCGTTAATGTAGATAAGGAAAAGCGTGGGACCTAGAATAGAGCTTTAAGGGACACCAGCGTTCGTGTGATAGTATTATAATAAATAATAAATAAAGGATAGATAATATAAAATAGACACTCAAAATATGTATAACCATACAAATATAAGTATATATATATATATATATATATATATATATAAAAGTCAATCTGCGAGTCTGCGTTTGACTGTTCTCTGTGCACGCCTACATTTTTTAAGCTACGCCATTCAGATTTTCTAGGGACACATATCTACAGGGAAGCCAGGTCGACACACTTCAGCAATTTTACCTTTCGCACTTTTTGGCCAATGAACACGATTGTTTACATTTGCTCCGTCAATCAGTGCCACACGTGATACACGCAGTTTATTTCTAGTCCTTAAGAAGACGGAAGATAACAATCTTTCATTTCATTTAAACTTTAGGTGATCAAAGGTGAGTGAAAAGCAAACAATATGCAAAACCAAGCAGATAATTCCATAGTAATTCAATATAAATGTAAAATGTAAATGAGACCTAACCGCCAATCTAGTACTACGCTCGAATTAATAAAGTCTACGTATCTTATAAGAAAATTTATGAGAACAATTACTATGAAATTATTTGTAGAAAAGGAACCAGAAGCCTACGAGGCGATGAGAAAGTGACTGAAGTCGTAATGACCAGGTCGGGGCCTATAAGATTGCAGATTTCTTTGAATTTTAGCAAGAATTTCTTAATATATAGCTGGAGCACCAAACAAATTAACTTTATATCAAATTTAATTTGTTTTTACTGATATATATATATATATATATATATATATATATATATATATATATATATATATATTAATCGTTTCTCCCCGAGCAAGGTGGTACCACCACTGGTGAGCAAAGGGGCTACATAAGAGAAGAGTGAAAGTTTAAGCAGGGAAGACAGAAGACGAGCCGGTTACAGGGGGTGTCAGAAAAAGGACAAGAGAAAGATGGAAATACAGGTGTGAAGACAGTTGCGCTGGTAAAGTAAGAAAGAAAGAGAAGAAGATGAATGGGGTGATGGGGAAAGGACGAGAAAAGGACTGGAATCAAGTGGATAAGAGATGGCAATTGACTTTGCATTTAAATTCCTGGAGGTTGTAGTCGTCAGAGAAGGGAGTTTCACAGGCGGATAGTGCGAGAAAAGAAGCCGGCGGTGTAGAAGTGACGGCCGAATTTGGTTGATTTAACTGTAAAAGGGTGAGACCTTGTTGCCAATCTGGTTGATCAAGTAAATTCTTGTGGAAGGAGCACCAGTGAGTTAAGCTCTTTGAAGTAGAAGCCATGAAAATATTTATAGAAGAGACAGAGGGAAGCCACATCTTTCGGTGAGAAAGTGGCTGGAGTCGAGCTGCCAAGTCGGGACAGATCACATTACAGATTCTCTCTTAGAGCCTGTCAACGACCCTGAGATAAACAGCAGTGGCGCCCGAACAGATATGACGACAGTGTTCACAGTCTGATGGTTGATTTTTATATGTTCAATATGGACTCAGGCGGTAAAAAAGCTTCCTGGCCCGATACAGTGACCCAACCTTCCTAGCAATATATTTAGCTATTGATTCAATGTAATGGTACCACTTGAGGTCGGAAGAGAGGGTGAAGTCGAGGAGGCGCAGTGTATTGCTTTCAGGGAGACATGTTTTGTTCATGCTGATGGGAGTAGAAGGAACTGCATGTGGTGGTTGACAGATAGCAGCTTCGTTTTAGAAGCATTAAAATTTTACAGGCCATTTCTTACCCCAGTCTACCACATAATGGAGGTCCTTCTGAAGATCAGCAGCTAGAATATCTTTGTATGCCTCGCCAGATCTGGTACTGAGACGGGAGTAAACAATGGTGTCATCAGCCTTGGGATGTGATCACATCAGGGATATCATTTATGAAAATCAGAAAGAGCGTCGAACATAGGATAGAGCCCTGGGGGACACTCGCGTTCGTGTGGTAGGATGTGGAGGTATGACAATCTTCATTATGCGGTTTGATAGGAAAGACTGGACAAACCAAGCAAACATCCAGTGATGCCATCACCGTGTAGCTTGCGCAGAAGGCCAGCGTGACAAACCCTATCAAATGCTTTGGAGATATACAGGGCAACAGCTCGAGCTTCGCCGGACTTATCGAGGACCTAGTATATGTACTCATTGATGGTCGTTAGCATATCGGCAGTAGACCTGGCAAAGCGGAAGCCATACTGTCTGTCTGAAAATAGTTTAAGATGATTTGATGAACTATTTCTGCATTGATAAGAGCCTCGAACACTTTGCCGAAAATTGGTAGCTAATAGGGCGATAATTAGAGAGGTCCGAAGGTTCGCCTGAGTTCTTAAACACAGGAACCACAGAAGAGGACTTCCATCAGACAGGAAAATAGGAAGCAGAGAGGCAGTATTTATAGAGTTCAGAGAGGACAGAGGAGAGTCCAGGAGCACATTTCTTCAGGACAATGACCAGGATACCTTACGGGGGTCAAGTTTTGAAATTATCTTAGATACCAGAGAGGGGATTATATAAATATCTGTCATTTGAGCCTCACTTCTAAGAGGGAAGTCGGGTGGCGATACTCAAGACGAGTCAAATGTAGAGCTGGAGAAGGATCTGCGAGCAAAGCACTCGGCCTTGTCCACAGATGCCGTGAGGACCTCGAATTTATTGATTAAGGGAGGGATGTAGGATTTGTTGTTCAGCACGCGTTTGCAGAGCCACCAGTAGTCTTTGGAGTCGAACATGCGGACAGCTATGCGTTGCCTCATTCTCTCAGAAAAAACAGCAGCTTAGCGCTTATTATGGTCCAACGCGTGGCTTCGAAATAGCCGGAAGAAGTGGTTCCTGTTCGCAATGGCTGCCGAGCAGGCAGGAGAGAACCAGAGGGACGAATGAGATTTAGGACAGAACTTCCTGTTCGGTATGAAAGCATCGATGCCAGCTTTCACCCAGGAGCCAATGGGTAGGAAGTAGCCTTATCGATATTGTCAGAAATACTGTCTAGCAGGGAGCAGTCGGGTAAGGAAGGGGAACGGTACAGAAAGAAAAGATAGCTAACCGATTTGAGAAGTGAAAGACGGAGACACGTATGGGAGGTTAGGGGGATTAGAGACATGTCACCTTAGTTAGAATAGGTGTTCACTGACGTAAACCCCCCGACCATGGATATGGACAGTGGGGTCCTTTCTTAAATGGGGAAGTTAGTCAGGAATCGAGATGTCGGAGGAGGGGATATATATACACTCCTGATCAAAAATTTAAGACCACTTAATTTTTTTTTTTTACAGATAGATTTTAAACTCCTTAAGGTTACCAATACTACAATCTAAAAGGTTATGGAAACAAAAAGCTATATTCCAAACGTTTTATTTAGAAATTTTTATAAAATGAGGCGATTTGCGCATGATCAAAATTATAAGACCAGGGGTATAAATTGTTAGATCTATGGTAATTGCAATGTTTTTAGTTCAGTTAGAGATTAGCAATCACTGCGTAAAGGTGTTACCATGCCTAAAGCAAGCAAACTTACCAAAGTTGATCGTTCTCGAATTCTAGAATTCCATTAGCAAGGTTTGTCACAGCGGGCGATCGCAGCTAAGGTAAATCACAGTAAAACTGTGATTTACAACTTTCTAAAGAACAGTGAGAATTATGGAAAAGCAAAATCCTCTGGTAGGCCCCCAAAAAATTTCTCCTGCATTGGGTAGGAGAATAAGACGGGTTGTTATGAAAGACAGGGGAACTTTCTTCTAGTCAAATTAAGGCAGTCACAGATGCTGATTGCAGTCCCGTAACCATCAGACGACACTTAAGACAAAAAGGCATGGTAAATAAAAAGCGTAAACAAATTCCTCGGCTGCTTTCACGTCATAAGTTGGACTGCTTAAAGTTTGGTCGTGAAGACCAAACATGGGACGTTGAGAAGTGGAAGAAAGTCCTGTTTTCTGATGAGAAAAAATTCAATCTAGATGGTCCTGATGGCTTCCAATGATATTGGCAGAACAAAAACATGCCTCCTGAAATTTTCTCCACACGTCATTGTGGTGGAGGGTCCCTAATGATATGGGGTGCCTTTTCTTACAGAGGGACGATGGAGCTCCAGGTGATGCAGGGTTGTCAAACAGCGGCTAGTTATGTTAGCATGCCACAAAAAGCATCATTGATGATGGAGGGCCATCGTTTGTGTGTGGATGGATGGTTATTCCAACAGAATAATGCTGCAATCCACGCTGCAAGACGGACCTTGACCTTTCTACAAGAAAATGGGATCCATCTCTTGGGACATCCTGCATGCTCACTTGAACCCAATTTAAAATGTTTGAGGATGGATGACAAGAGATGTTTTTCGAAATGACAAACAATATTCAACAAATTGAATGTTTTCATACACTTTTCATACACTTTTTGTACAATTTTGTAGAATTTTTGTCTCTGGTCTTATAATTTTGATCATGTGTAAATCGCCTCATTTTATAAAAATGTAAATTTCTAAAGAAAATGTTTGGAATATAGCTTTTTGTTTAAAAATCTTTGTTTTTGTTTAAAATATATCCGTAAAAAAATATTTCTTTTTAAAGATTTTTAATTGGTCTTAAAATTTTGATCAGTAGTGTATATATATATATATATATATATATATATATATATATATATGTGTGTGTGTGTGTGTGTGTGTGTGTGTGTGTGTGTGTGTGTGTGTGTGTGTGTGTGTGTGTGCAAATTAGCCTTTGTGTGTTTGTGTGTACGCCAAAGAGTGTGTGTGTGTGTGTGTGTGAGAGAGAGAACATGACTGAGAGTGGCCATGTTATAAAGCTGTGGAACTTGCTCGGATTAAATGAAATTTCAAGCTATGCTAAATAAAAGACGACTGATATTTTTATTGCATGCATAAGAGGGTAGATATACATAAAAATATATACATATGTGTGTATATCTGTATGAATAAGTATGCGTCCGTGTGTGTGTGTTTAAAGAATGAATAATAATATCCGTAACAAAAATTGTTTCATTATTTCTATATACATACATATATCCATACATATATACATACATATATCCATACATATATCCATACATATATACATACATATATACATATGATAGAATGAATAAAGAACAAATTAGGGAATGTGTCTTAATTTAACTTTTCACTTTTGTTAAAGCATTTTCAGACATCTCTTTAAAGACGAGATGAAAATATTTTTAAAAATTATAAATTTAAATAGTATATTTGGGCATTATTAATAAAAAAAAAAGAGAAAGCCGACAATCAATAGCATCGATTATGAAAATGAACTTTGGAAAATAAAATATTCGTATAATACACGCACTAAACAAATTGTACGTTCAGTTAAAAGTAAAAATAATATCATCCTTGATAATGGCTAAAAAATATCCGAAAGCGCTTCGTCATACAGAACATTGGGACAATTGGTACAGAATTTATGTTCACAAAAGTAAATTTTAAAATCACAAGAAAAAAGAAATAAACTCTTAAACGCAATACCTTGGTATTCCTTTTTTATGAAACTTGTATAAAAGAAGGATTGCTGCCAAAATACACAATTATATATATATATATATATATATATATATATATATATATATATATATAGATAGATAGATATATGGTACAGTTGGTATGACGTTCGCTTAATAACGCAACTCCTCAACAGATGTTTACTCGTGCAACCAGACTGGCAACTGGGTCCCACCCATTCACAGTCAGGTTAGCCAAATGCAGACGACAATTCTACTCCTGCAGCTTCTTCTCTCGCTCTTTCCGCCTGTGAAACTCGCTTCCGTATTCTTGCTTTCCTGACGGCTACAAACTCCAGAAATTTAAATGCAAAGTCAATACTCATCTACTAACCACTGGCCTCTAGCTCTCTCCCCTCCTCTGTATAACCTTCCCTTTCTCTCCACCTATGTATCTGTCATCGCACCTGCTTTCTATTGTTCCTTTCTAACTAGCTTGTACTCCTCACTCTTTTCTAATTAATCTTTTTACATTTATGTAACCCCCTGCACATCAGTGGCGTTTCCGCCTTGTTCGGGGTGAAATGATTAAAAAAAAAACTGTCTGGGTCTCAATTCCTGGTAGTGGATGCGCATTGCTGATGAGTCCCAAATATAAGACGAAACGGCCGTCCAGTGCTTTCTGCATTCTGTTGCGGTCAAATAAAACTCGATGAATTACTTACTTAACATTTCAAATTTTTCTAAAATTTCTCATCTGTATATCATTACCTCAACCGGCTTCTAATGTTCCAGTGTGAGCGGCTTGGTGATAGTTGTCGTGGTTCTGGGCGGCACAGTCCAATGAGTAAAAAAGCTCAGCAGAGTTCCACCACAGAATATGCCTCTTGTTAGAATGTATCTCCGTCAAAAAAGAAACATTTATGTTGGATTTACAACAACTACATTAACAAGACGTCTTACATTACACATGCCTTACCATCCCTCCATTTCTAGACGTCTACAACAACATTCCTCTCTACATTCGCAATATAGAAAATAATGATCGATAACACAACTATCCTACAACAGGAAAACAACAAAAGCAAACTACAGATCCTTGAGGCAATATTCATTAAAAACTTAAGCCATCAAATACTAGAATCAGCTGTGAATACTGTAATAATGTTCTAAAATGTTTATTCATGTTTTAACACGTGCATGACCATGACATTACAACATAAAAAAATCCATAAGAAGAAAATTTACAGTAATTTTTAGCGACACAGATTTGTGATTACTTGTTGTTACCACAACACATATCCCTAAAGATGATTTCAGAAGGAGATTGAAAGTACTTAGGAACATCGAGAAATGAATAATAAAATCAACTGCCAAAGTTACAGCTCATTTCTTACATCTTTCAATTATAACACACGAAAGATTATCCGTGATTATAAATGAATTTTATCAAAAATAAGCAGACACAGTGTTTGCAATTTTATTTAATCTCTCTCTCTCTCTCTCTCTCTATCTATCTATCTATCTATATATATATATATATATATATATATATATATATATATATATAGTACTAATAACAAACCCACTACATATATTGGTTTTACTACAACCACGCTCTCCGTCGACTTACCTGTCACCTTTCTGATCAGAGTACAATTAAACAATGTTTCTTAGAAAAACATAGTCATGTAGGTCATATCAGACAGATTTTAGTCAATAATACAATAATCCACACTCATACACACAGTAAAAAGAACCTTCAGATATTGGAGGCCGTCTACATTAAATCCAAATAACCCACACTTAATAAAATCACGTTTAAATATGGTCATAACACATTACATTGCATTTAAATATATGGTTCTGCTATCATTTCCAGCTCTCACGCGGTGTGACGTCATAGAATCGCATTACAAATTTACGAAATGCGTTTGCTATTTTTGGTAACTGTTATTGTTGCCTAGCAAAGTTTTATGTCAACACAAGATAAAATCGTCGCTGATGGTGGATGTTTTTGTGTTAACGTCCTTGTGACCTCTCTGAAGATGGCTCATGTGAGCCGAAAGCTTAATATCAACTTAATAGAGTTAAAAAAAAATTATTTAAATGTTGGAGAATTTTAGTCCTTATTTTCAACTGAAATTAAAGCCAAAATACGATATTTAGAACGGCTCATGATTAAACATAATAGACATTCATTGTCTCTTACATATATATATATATATATATATATATATATATATATATATATATATATACTAGCTGTACCCGGCCACGTATTACTGTGGCACAATTTGGTTAAATGGAAGAAAAGAAGAAATTTATTTTGTAAACTAACGAAATAAATGAGATCGCGATAATTCTTTGAAAAAAAAATGAATAGAATTTTTTTTAAAAAAAGGGTAGGGATTTCTGTTGTTTATAGAAATAATACTAATAAAAGGCTTCGTTTTCCTTAAATGCGCAGATGTGCGTTGTGGTGCAGTGGATATCGGCTCGGAACGAGAAATCGGGGAGCCGAGTTCAAATTCCAGTTGAATTCATTGCATTCACTTACGCGCAAATACCCGTGGGAAAGGTATTAATCCGTCTCTTCCTTCCAGTTATGGGTTAAATAACAGGATAGATTGGTTTTTATAGCTTTGTCTGGCAACCAGTCTAACGCAGAAAGCAATGGCAACCTACTGCAGGATAATCTTCTGCCCAGTCAGCCATGCCCAAGCATGTATCACGGATGGTACTTAACTGACTATGAAATAAAGTTATCTGCAAACGCGTCTCTCATCGGCTCTAATACATTTGCAAAATATATATTTTTTAATATTGTCATATCTTTTCATATAAGGTATATAAAAACACGCTTGTATTCGATTAAAATGCTATAGTAAAATTTCAAAACAATTACTGCAGCCATTTTCTAGATTAGCGGATAGTAAGAAACGGACAAGTACATTTTTATTTATATACAATTCAGAAAGTCAGCTGAACAAAAAAATAAAAAATAAAAAATAACTGAAATAAGGAAACTTTGTTCTTTCATCAAGCCTGTCTACTTTGAATAACGGAACCTCTTTTCCTTGGTAAGCTGACTTTATTCTGACATGCAACGATTGAACAAACTTATAGAAAACGGACTTTTCTTATTTTTACAGCACAGTTAACAGAAAACGACTTAGTATTCCAGACAATCATCGTATACAGTCGGCCAATTAGGCGGTATGTGTAATTGATATGCCTTTAGACTTAATTTGCTTTTTCTTAACTGTCGCAAATACGTTAGACTAGTCCCATTTTAAGAAACAATAAAACATCTTTTTCGTTGTTTAATGAATTCGACTTTCTCTGCGAATGTCTCCCTTATTTATTGTGACTTTTCTGAAACAAGCCGTTTGCTTACTGATAGAAAGTTAATTGAACAAGTTCACAGAGCGGATAAAGGCCTATGACAACAGCTTTATACAAACTATGCAATAAAGCAATCCTAGGAAAACTGGAAGTTCTACTAAGTTTTATTCTTGAGAGACACAATCTTAAAAAGACACCGCATTTATGACGGTATCAGGAGAACTGATCAGGGAACAACTGACCCCTGAACAATTAGTCCCATTAAAAGAACATTAAGAGAAACACAACTTGGTGTGTATGGTGTGGGGATAAATACTAATAAAACTAATTAGTTATTTTTTATGTTTCTTCTGTTATCCAATAAGAAGAATTTATTTGCTCAGTATATATATATATATATATATATATATATATATATATATATTGTGTGTATTTTGGCAGCATTTTTTTTCATTAATGCAGGTTTCATTGAATAATATAGACAAGTTTTGTCTATTAATTTTGTGTAGGATCCGTTCATACCGTCTGATATACTTGATGGTGATGTCGTTGAAAGACAACAAAAAATCACAGTAATTGTTGATTTTTTTTTATCGGGTCTAAGCTTTCGGCTCACATAAGCCATTATGAAAGAGTAAATATTAATACACAGTAAACATAGAATATTTAAGTTATTAACAATAAAGAGAATTGAATTGAAAATATAAGTCCATCCCTACCGTGGCGGATGGCCGAAGACAGTGACAAAATAGTGGCGTTGTGGTCCCTGGTCTGATTACAGACATTGGAGTACGTTGTTGAAAATATCAAAATTGATTGTATTCAAACCAGGTTTAAATTGTTTAATGTAGATTGCTTCGAGGATTTTTAGTTTCTGTTGTCTATATTATTCAATATATATATATATATATATATCAATTCAAGTGTACCTTGTTAGAATGTAACTCCAACAAAAAAAGAAGTATTTTTGTTGGATTTACAACAACTACATTAACAAGACGTCTTACATTACACATGTCTGACCATTCCTCCATTTCTAGACATCTACAAGAACATTCCTCTCTACATTCGCAATATAAAAAATAATAATCGATAATACAACTATCCTACAACAGCAAAAACACAAAAGCAAACTAAAGATTCTCGAGGTAACTGGAAGTTCTACTAAGATTTATTCTTGATAGACACAATATTAAAAAGACATCGTATTTATGACGGTATTAGGAGAACTGATCAGGGAACAACTGACCCCTGGACAATTAGCCCCATTAAGAGAAACACACCTTGGTGTGTATGGGGTGGGGATTAGTTATTTTTTATGTTTCATCTGTTATCCAATAAGAAGAATTATCCAATAATAAGATTTATTCACACTATTTACAATGTTCCAACTGTTATATTCATCACGTTTTGGCCTTCTTCAGGTGATTGGAATTTCGAACTGAACCATTTATTTTGTTCACTGGTATAGATTGTTCTAGTTCTACGAGATTCAGTATTAGTTATCTTTTTTTAAATCAACTCTAATTTTTATCTTCAGCTCTGCTGTACCCTGGTATTGAACTCACAACTCTTTGGGTGAAGTCACATAATCCAACCAACGCTTTCATCCATTGAGCCAATTGATAATATAGACAAATAAGATTGATGCTTTCATCTAAACTTATTTATAAATGGAACTTTGTATGTGCGTGTGTGTGTCTGTGTGTGTGTCCGTTACCTATAGA
This sequence comes from Ascarosepion bandense, assembly GCA_037127315.1. Taxonomy (NCBI): domain Eukaryota; kingdom Metazoa; phylum Mollusca; class Cephalopoda; order Sepiida; family Sepiidae; genus Ascarosepion; species Ascarosepion bandense. Next base: position 2,838,827 of record JBBBDQ010000317.1, read on the forward strand.
CTCCGAAACGGCTGAACCGATTTTCTTGACAATTTACACAGTTGTACTATAAGCGTCTGCGAGTGTTCTTAGCTAGGTTTTGTGTCGAGGTACTCCCGATAAATATCGAAAATCGATAATCGAAAAAATCGGGTTATAGAAGGAGTGGTCCGATTTTAATCAAATTTGATCCACTCATAGATAAAAACATAAGAAACGATATTCAGAAGTTTCAAGGTTGCAGTTCTTACAATAGAAAAATAGTGCAGAAAATCGATAATATATATATATATAAAAGGCAAGATGTTTGTGTGTGTGTGTGTGTCTGTTTATCTGCCTGTATGTCTGTATTTTTTCAGCCCTTTTATTTTAGTTTTTGCTTCGGGTTTGGCTCTAAGTAGGTATAATTGTAGTTCTTAGTCTCAGCCATGATACCATTTACTCAGAGGACTTATTTAGCCTTCAAAATTCAGTTTACGACGTAAAAATCTTATTTGATATCGATACCAGGAAATCAAAATTTGACTTACATGCATTCATTTTTATTTCAGTCTCCGGTTTCGCTTTAACTGGGAACAACTATTGCTTTTTAGTCTTTCATGCCAACGTCCAAAGAGTCTGAGCTCCAGGACCATGGATTAGTTTTAAAGCTTTCATTACACCCGAGCAACGTCGGGCTATATTGCTAGTATTACTATAATTATGCAACTAAAATTAAAAACTATGGGCTGCATATATCAAAAAGTCTAACACATGACAGTTCTCGAAGTCTTGGACTATATTTATTATTCTGACTGTCGAATCCTGATAATGTTTTCGTTTAGACGGTGTTAGACGTTCTGCAAGAATCTGATTGATAGGGAAGCTGGTCAATGCTTTTCCCCTTCTTCAACACTTCAAGAAATTGTCTATGGAAGCAGTTGTCCAAAGGACAGTTGTCCTATGGAGACAGTTGTCCAGGGCGGGGGAATTGTCTTAAAACCGTTGATGACAGGTACAGAAAACTACAAGAACTCATAGTCGTGGAGGAAAAGGGGAAGAAAAGATAAAGCATCAATTTTAGAAAGAGAGAATGTGCGATCACTGACAAGATGAACTGCCGAAGATGCGGGTGCAGGACAACTCAACCCCGCCAACTCAACATCACCGACCGGACACATTCGACTGAGCGCCAAAACAACTCAGGGCTGAGACAACTCAGAAGCACGACAACTAAACGCCAGAAAAATATAACTTTTTTTTATAACCGAATAAAAATAATTTATTAATAATTAAAACCTTAATTTGCGATTTATTTTTCTTCAAATAAGACATTTGAAAAGGCATGATGTAAACAATAAACCAGTTGTTTTTTTTTATCTTTTTGGTAAAGTAAATAACATATGTTCGTTGTAGTGCAGTGGTTATCGGCTCCTAACAAGAAATCGGGGAGCCGAGTTCAAATTCCAGTTGAATTGCTTGCATTCACTTACACACAAATACCCTTGAGAAAGTTATTAATCCGTCACTTCCCTCTAGTTATGGGTTAAATAACAGGACAGATTCGGTTCTATAGAAGAAAGTAATGGCAACCCATTGCGAGATAAACTTCTGCTCAGTCAGTTATGTCTCTTTCGAGACACGATCGGCCAATTGTGTATCACGTATGGCATTTAAGTGACTGAAATCATAAATTATTTTTATAAAAATATTTTAGAATCTCTATTTATTTTCTTAAAAAATAAAATGCATTACGATTTACTTTATTGAAAATAATTAAAAACAATATCAAAAAACAACTTTCAGATAATGTTCGACTGTCAGAAACAAATTATTTTACGAAACCTTTTCGCGAGCCGACGCTAAGTTTGATCGTCGTCCAATGGAAAGTTTGGAAGTGAGTGAATTCCTAAATGACCTTTTCGGGCCCCACAAACGAGATAAAAGACGGAGCTATCTCACTGTTGCCAGAGAGCAAAATACGAGCGTAATTAACACGTGCCCTTGACAAACGTCAAGTGATCGTTATTATTATTGTCTCTCTCTTTTTTTCCTAACTCCTTCCTCTTCAATCGTTCACCCGTCTGTCTCTTTTTATACTTGATAACATAACGGAACCCTTTAAGACCGAGCGAATACTTCAAAGACATTCCTACCAAGCGATAACGCTCATACATACATACATACATACATACATACATACATACATACATAGTACGTACACATAAACTACTTCTTGCAAGGACTACTATGAACTCTTGATACTTTTAACTTCTTAATACTGTTTCTCATTGAACATTAACTTCTACCAATTCATGTTATTCTTTTCTATTAATAAATTTCTATTTAAACATGCAAAAGGTATATTTTTATTCTTCCACTAATCCACATTTTGATAACCTTCTGATAATTCTAGATAAAAACTGTAAGTGGTAGGAAGTTTGGTTATGTTTGACACATTTTAATAAATATTCAACCATCTTCTTACTTCAACAAGTTAACCGATTTTTTTTATCTATAAGTGTGATTCCCAAGATTATCTTCACCAGTTTGGTTTCAAATAAAGCTTTTCATTCATGAATTACGCGCTTTGTTATACTAAATAATTTCATGCAGATATGGTCAACGAAACTGATACACACCGTACCTATTTTGGTCCGTACACCTCTTCAGTCTTACAAGAAGCGCTCCAAATTCTACTCATCTACACGATTGCCCAGTCCATCCCAATACAAAAATACTGTATATACATTGTACCTAACATTTTGCATCTGGTAACCACCTCACAAACTAAGGAAACTCGTCCTCCTTGAAGGCGTTCAATTTTCATGATGCGCATGTTCCATTTAAATTCTGGCAAACATATGGATACATTTAGCAACGGATTTTATATGAGAAATATTTATTTAATTTAACGTTCCATTAATGTTTTAATCTCTTAAAGATATCAGTTATTTATAATTAGTGTTAATATGTTTATAATTAGTAAAAAGTATACTTTTTAAATTTAACACAGGTAATGTGGTATCGTTTTGTAACCTTGAGTAATAAAAATCGGTTATGTACCTGTGTGCCCGGATGTGCATTGCGGTGTAGGGGATATCGACTCAGAACGAGAAATCGGGGAGCTGAGTTCGAATTCAAGTTGAATTCGTTGCATTCACTTACGCGCAAATACCCTTGGGAAAGGTATTAATCTGTCTACTTCTTCCAGTTATGGGTTAAATAACAGGACAGATTGAGTTCTATAGCATTGGCTGGCAACCAGTCTACCACAGAAAGTAATGGCAACCTACTGCGGGATAATCTTCTGCCCAGTCAGTCATGTCTCTTTCGAGACATGATCGCCGAAGCGTGTATCACGTATGGCAAATAACTGACTGACTGACCTGTGTATGTGCTTTGTGGTGAAGTGGATATCAGATCGCAATTCGAATTCCATTTGAATTCGTTGCATTCACTTACGAGCAAATAACCTTGGCAAAGTTATTAATCCATCTCCTCGCCCCAGCTATGGGTCAAATAACAGGACAGATTGAGATCTATAGCCCTGGTTGGCAGTCTACCACAGAAAGTAATGGCAACCCACTGAGGGAAAAAACTACTGCCCAGTCAGTCGTGTCTCTTTCGAGACATGATCACCCAACTTTTATCACGTATAGCACTTAACTGACTGACCTGCGCATGAAAAGCCTATTACCTCATTTTCATTAATATATTCTGATGCCATCTTTGTTTGCATTATCACGACGCTTCAGCTGTTTCCCCTTTAGTCTTCTTCAGGTGTCTATTGATCCCAGTTATTTAAACTATTTACATTGTTCTGACTGTTATCCTCATCTTTTTTTGCCATATTGTCAACGTTTCGGTCGTTGTACGCTTGAAGGCCTGAGGGTAAAACGATCGAAACTTCGTCAATACCTGTTATAGTAGAACATCCTGCCATCCCCGAGAATGGAATACTCTAGACTATAAAGGACGGTGACAAGCGGTACGAGGGAGAGCAACCGTCTTAGGCGAAGGCATTCTCTACTTGATAGTTTATTCCTCTTCTACTCGTTGATTGCTTATCCGTATCTTATTGTTAATTGTACAGTAGTACAATAAATCCGTTATATCGTATTCTGTGTCGAGTACCATTCTTCCACTAATTTTTACACTGATATTCCTTTCCGCAACAAAATGTTGTTTTTAATGTCAAACAATAATACAAATACAACAAAGACTTTTAGCATAGAGCAAAATTATTGACCCTCTTGCCTCTCTAACCAATTGTATAACCATTATTCTTAATAATTACCTTTAATCTACTTTGATAATTCCATACAAAATCACTACACACACTGACTGATATTTTGCTACATTAGTCCATGGCAAAATCCTCTTCTTCTTCTTCTTCTTCTTCTTCTTCTTCTATGTACCCTGTTATATCGTATTCCTGTGTCGAGTACCATTCTTCCACTAATCTTTACACTGATATTCCTTTCCGGGATATATCAATACCTTATGTCAGAAATATAGACAAATAACATTCAGGGTATTTCAAATTGAACCCGCCATTTAATGAGCATTGTGGAGTAAAATTAGTGATAATAACAACAGTGATATGAGCAACAGTATGAATGTTAATAATATTGCTATATATAAGTGTCGCTGCCGACATTTGAGTTTGAACACGGATCGCCAGAGATCAAACATAGTCGACATCGTTTTGATGTAATTAGAGGAATCGTGCTGCTAGGCTCATGTGACGTTGTAAAAATGATGTGGGTACATAATAAACATTCGAGGCAGAAAAGAAATATTCGGACAGTATTCTTCGAATAAGTTATTCTATAATATGTTTTAGTTTGAGTTTTGTTTAATTGCATATCAACACCCCTGTGGGTTATTTAATGCCAAAAAGGTGGCGTTTTAAGATATTTTTTGATAAAATTCGGTTATAGTGAGAAGGTTGATTTAGTCAGATTTTAATGAAAATTTTTTGTTTTTATTCTTTTTATTTTAGAAAACTGAAAATATCTTCTAGTTTTGTATTCAAAAATGTTTTGCTGAGAATAATTTTTTTTCTACAAAAATGTGTTGTAGTAATAATTTTTTCTTCAAAAATGTATTGTTGATAATGGTTTCTTTAAAAATGTGTATTTTTCTGTAAAAGTCTTTTTTTATGTATGTATTTCCATACAAGTCTATTTTTTATACTTTCATAGTGTTTTGACCCTACTTTGCCCATAGCTGGGACCCTAACAGGTGCTACCACTCCGGGTCAGGGTGGACCTGAGAACAACAATAATTAAGAAGTGGTTCCATGCTCCTCACAACTTTCCAGTCAGAGGCCTTGCTGCCGGATGCAGTTTGCCGTCATGCCCAGGACCTCTAGTATAAGTGGTTTTGCATATATATATAACTCCTCATCCCAGAAAATCCGATCAATCTCTTTCACTTTTGAAAGTCGTGTAGCCTGAATTAGCAGTAATAACAAGAGCCAAACTTTAAACATAATTGCAATGATAGTTGAGTTATGTTTTTTTTTTTAATCATTTCACCCCGAACAAGGCGGAAACGCCACTGATGTGCAGGGGGCTACATAAATGTAAAAAGATTAATTAGAAAAGAGTGAGGAGTACAAACTAGTTAGAAAGGAACAATAGAAAGCTGAGAAAGCAGGTGCGATGACAGATACATAGGTGGAGAGAAAGGGAAGGTTATACGGGGGTGGGGAGAGAGCTAGAGTCCAGTGGTTAGTAGATGAGTATTGACTTTGCATTTAAATTTCTGGAGGTTGTAGCCGTCTGGATAGCAAGAATACGGGAGCGAGTTCTACAGGCGGGAAGTGCGAGAGAAGAAGCTGCAGGAGTAGAATTGTCGTCTGCATTTGGCTAACCTGACTGTGAATGGGTGGGACCCAGTTGCCAGTCTGGTTGCACGAGTAAACACCTGTTGAGGAGGCATCAGTGACTTAAGTTCGTCTGAGCAGAAGCCATGAAAGTATTTATAGAACAGACAAAGGGAGTGGCTGCAGTCGAGCCGCCAGATCAGTACCTATCACATAACAGACTCTCCATTGGAGCCTGTCAAGAACACTGAGGAGAACGGCAGGGGTGCCTGACCATAAATGACAGCAGTACTCCATGCACGGACGGATGGTTGACTTAGGTTACAGTTATAACATTAATTAATGAATTATATCTACCGACCTGTGCATTCGAGAGTCTTCATTAAAAAATATTCCCTCCAGAAAAGTTCTCAAATTTTTCTAGTATGTTAATCTCACTGACTGCAACTCTATGTGTTCAAAATGCTCTCACAAATGTTTGTTTCAATTTCTTTCGACACTCTGCATATTTGATACGGTAGGCTTTTTTATTTCTCTAAGAATTTTCTCCGCCTGAAGATTTTGTCCCAGATAGATACATGAAAGATACATGACTGACTGGGCAGAAGATTATCCCGCAGTAGGTTGCCATTGCTTTCTGCGGTAGACTGGTTGCCGACCAAGGCTATAGAACCCAATCTGTCCTGCAATTTAACTCATAGCTGGAGGGAAAAGAGACAGATTATATTACATTTTTATATTGAGTATAATTACTGGGGGATCAATTTATTACTTCATAACAATAGAAAACCGATCCCCCACTTTACGCCCAGTTGAAGCCTTAATCATGTTTTCAACTATTATATTCAGTCAGTCAGTTAAGTACCATATATATATATGTAGACAGAAAATCTAAGCAAGAGCCAACAAACCTACCAAGGTTTCATCCTAAGGCTCGTCAGGGTCAGTCAGTTAAGTGCCATACGTGAAACACGATTGGGCGATCATTTCTCGAAAGAGATATGACTTAGAAGATTTTGTCCCAGATAGATACATGAAAGATACATGACTGACTGGGCAGAAGATTATCCCGCAGGAGGTTGTCATTGCTTTCTGCGGTAGACTGGTTGCCGACCAAGGCTATAGAACCCAATATGTCCTGTTATTTAACCCATAACTGGAAGGAAGAGACGGATTAATACCTTTCCCAAGTGTATTTGCGCGTAAGTGAATACAATGGATTCAACTGGAATTCGAACACGGCTCCCCGGCTTCTCGTTCCGAGCCGATATCCACTGTACCACAACCCACACCCGAAAACCTACTTAGAGACGCTTAAATTGAGAAGTTCTACCCAACCCACCTTATTCACTAGACATTGCTCCGTCCGATTATCACTTGTTCCGATCGATGGCAGATCGCCTAGCTGAGCAGCACTTACATTCTTATAAAGATGCCCCAAAATTGGTCGGCTCGTGGTTAGACGACGTAGAATTCAAATACTGCCAGAAAGATCGGAAAAAGTAGAAGCTAGCGATGAAGAATACTTTCAGTGACTAGCTTCTTTTGTAAATAAAACATTCTTCTTTTTTTATCATCTATGTCCCTTGTTCTATTAGGACGTAGGCGATCATAGCCTTCCACGTCTCCCTATCCCTGGTGGTTCTTAGTACGCTTTCTCCTGTATCATCTCGCCACCCCCGTTCCGTCATCCACCTGCTCAGGTCCTTCAAATATGTTATCCGCTGCTTTCCTCTATCTCTTTTTCCCTCTATCTGGCCTGTTTTGTATCAGGTTCTCCAAGTCCTCTTTCCTCATTGCATGTCTTAGGAACTTCAGTTGTCTCTTTCTGATGCTCAATATTAGCTTCCTTTTCGTTTCTTTAAAAATCAGCGAGAACGTATTCATGGTCCGATATATATATATATATATATATATATATATATATATATTGGAATTCCTATACATATTGGAATTCCTTCTTAAACGAATAGATAATTTTCCGGCAAATACTAGTAGTGTAAATTGAATGAACAGACATAGATAGATAATTATGTGATTGAGATAGATAGATAGATAGATAGATAGATAGATAGATAGATAGATAGATAATGAGCTGACTGAGATAGATAGATAGATATGAAGAGAGAGCGTATTGTGATCTATAATCGATATGTATTATTATTATTATTATTTTAATACAGATATTTATTTAATCGAGTATTTTTCCATATCAACATTTTTTTTCTGAAAGGATTCTATAAATAATTTTTTTTAAATTATATATTAAGTAAAATATTCAAAAGTAATTGTTCTCAGCTGTATCCATATTTTCTAGCATTATATATAACCTTCAGGAATTTAAATGCAATGTCAATTCCCATCTCTTAACCACTTGACTCCAGTTCTTTCTACTTCACCCTGTAAATCTTTTCCTTTCTCTCTACCTTTGCAACTGTTATCACACCTGTATTCCCACCCTTCTCTTGCTCCTTTCTCTGACACCCCCTGTAACTGGTTCTTCTTTCTCTTTACTCTCCTACTGTCTAATCTTTTTCTCTTATGTAGCCCACTGCGCATCAGTGGCGTAACCCCCTTGCTGGGGGTGAAACGATTAAAAAAAACACCTTCTTCAGTCCCACTTTCTTCATTCCGTCAGAAAGGCGTAGTGCAGTCGTGCAGACTTTTATCGAAATCCCTGAAATTTAATTCCTTCCTGCTTGTTGTACATTCTGAACTTGACAATGTTCTTATTATGAACGGGGTGGCAACAGTTGTGATTAGATCGATAGGCAATCGATTAGTTTGCTTCACCTTATCGATTGAATGAATTTGTACTTATCATTCATTTTGTTTTAGAAAAAAAAAAGAAAGTTTTCTTTCTGTTTTTTCAGTTAGATTTTTTCTTTTCTTGAATTTCAGATTTTTCCAAAAAAGAGTCTATTCCGAAAAAATATTCATAATCCTCTTCTTTTAAAATCAGAAGACAATTTTTTATTTTCTTTTTATATTTCTTTCCTTTTTGTTTTTAAATCTCGGCGAGAATCGACTATTTTTGGAAAAAAAATAGTGAAGTCAGGAATCAGACAAAAATAAATACATTCTCTTCCCTATCCGTCGCTTACACTCTTATCTCCTCCCACCCACTTGCTCTCTCTCTCTCTCTCTCTCTCTCTCTCTCTCTCTTTACGTACACATATATTTATATATTATTGATTAAGAGTCAAGTAGGAAACCATTCATAAATTTGAAGTTTCGATATTTATTTAACTTCATCAGTAATTTTGGAGAGTAATTTAACTCTGCAAACACACACACACACACACACACACACACACACATATATATATATATATATATATATAAAGTATGTTTACCTTAAACTCTATGAACCTATGACCCTTTACAGAGAAATTGTGCATTTCGTCATAAAAGAACGATACCAGTTTTGGCTATATATATATATATATATATATATATATATATATATATATATATATATATACTACCGGCCATAATTATTAGGCCACCCCAATTTTTTTTTTTAAATATGAGGTATTTCATACTATTTTAGTATTTATTACCAAACGAAAATAGAATGGTTTTTTGTCATTATTACTTTGCAAAATTTGACAAGTCAAGGAAGCAAAGATGAACTCGCCCGAATCACCCTAAATTTTCTTCATTCTTTCATTGATGAAACAGCAATATAGGTAATTATTAAATATTTATAAATGCATTTGATGCACATGTTATTGTACAATATAAACAAAAGACCCATTCTATTTTCATTTACAAGTATTTTTTTAGATATTTTTTTAAACATTGTGGTGGCTTAATAATCATCGCTGCTAGCGTATATATATATATAGTGTATCGAGGCAGCAGACAATTTTCTAAACATATACTGTTAAATATAAGAGACAATGAATGTCTATTATATTTTTTATCATGAGCTGTTCTAAACATCGTATTTTGGCTTTAATTTCAGTTGCAAATAAAGACAAAAATTCTCCAATATTCTCTGATGGTAATTGTTTTTGTGTTAACGTCCTTGTAACCTCTCTGAAGATGGCTCATGTGAGCAGAAAGCTTAGAACCAACTTAATAAAAAATTATCCAAATGCTGGAGAATTAGAACCAACTTAATAAAAAATTATTCAAATGTTGGAGAATTTTTGTCTTTATTTTCAACTGAAATTAAAGCCAAAATACGATGTTTAGAATGGCGCAGGATTAAACATAATAGACATTCATTATATCTATCTATCTATCTATCTATCTATCTATCTATCTATCTATCTATCTATTTAATGCAGTCAGAAAAGAAAATCAACGCCGAGGCGACGTATACGTGATCAGGGAAAGTGCGAAAGATCGTAGGAAGGCATTATACGTTTGGTTTCAATTAATTTACACAAGGGTGTAAAATAATTGAACAGTGTTTACACACTTTATGTGCCGAAAAGAAAATGTTCATATGAACACACGAAAAGCCTTAACCGCACTACTCTGTCAGTCTTTGATAAAATATGTATAAAAGAGAGATTGCTGCCCAAAAACACGATTATATATATATATATGTGTGTGGGGGGGTGTATCAGTTAAGTACCATAAGTGATACATATTAGGGCAATCATTTCTCGAAAGAGACATCACTGACTTGACTGGGCAGAGGATTTTCCCGCGTCAGGTTGCTATTATTTTTTCTGCGCTATACTGGTTGCCAAACAAGACTCTAGAACCCAATCTGTTCTGCTATTCAATACTTCAAACCATATCAGTCAGTTAAGTGCCAAACGTGGGCGATCATTTCTTTAAAGAGACATGACTGACCGGGCAGAAGATTTTGCCTCAGCAAGTTACTAATAATTTCAGCGGTAGACTGGTTGACAACCAAAACTTCTTCTTCTATATGCCTTGTTCCTTCAGGACGTAAGCAATCATGGCCTTCCAGTTTTCCCTATCCCAGGTGGCTCTGAGCACACCTTCTCTTGTTACACCATGCAATACTCGTTCCGTCATTCTCCAAGCCCTCCTTCCTCATTGCTTGTCCCAGGAACTTCAGCTGTCTCTTCCTCATGCTCAGTATTAATTTCCTTTTTGTTTCCATCAATTCCAAGACCTCATCATTGCTCACATGCTCGATCCATGAGATTCGCAGCATCCTTCTGTAGAACCACATTTCAGTTGCTTCAAGTTTTTTCTTCATCTTTGATGGTATTGTCCAGCATTCACTGCCATATTGAAGGACGGACAGCACGTAGCAATCCAGTACTCTCTTCCTAGTTTCGAGCGAAATTGTCCTGTTTCTTAATACCTTACTCAACTTCTGGAATGCTTCCGTCGCCATGCCAATTCGCCTTCGGATCTCTGTGTCGCACTTTCTGTCTTCTGTTAT
>JBBBDQ010000317.1:2855000-2925000 GCA_037127315.1 Ascarosepion bandense
TATATATATTCATATAGATAGGTGTGAGTTTGTAACCCTGGTTTTCACGCTTTTGCGATCGTCAGACAAACTGATTAATTTTTTAAAAAATTAATCAGTTTGTCTGACGATCACAAAAGCATGAAACGCAGGATTACAAACTCACACCTATCTATATGAATATGTCTGCTCTATCACTGATATTGAGCACTTTTAAATAAGTACCACGCATATATAATATGTAAACAATATATATAACAAATTGCATATATATATATATATTGATATTTATAATTATATACATACACTTTTCACATATATATATATATTTATATATATATATATATATATATGTGAAAAGTGTATGTATATAATTATAAATATCAATATATATATATATTTGTTATATATATTGTTTACATATTATATATGCGTGGTACTTATTTAAAAGTGCTCAATATCAGTTTGTGTGTGTGTGTATTTAGACAGTAATCCCTCTTTTATATAAAATTTGTATCAGTTCATATGTGATTTTATATTTTTCTTTTCAGAACATAAATTATATCAAAATTGTCCGAAAAGAAAAAAAATATAGTAAATAATAATAATATATATATATACAAATTTTATTGTTGTTTTTCCGTATCATCATCTCATCTTCTGCTCCAAACCTTCTCAACTCTTTTTATATACTCTCTCTCTCTCTCTGTCTTTCTCTCTCTCTCTCTCTCTCTCTTGTTTCTGTCTGTCTCTGTCTGTCTCTGTCTCTCTCTCTCTCTTTCTGTCCGTCTATGTCTCTGTTTCTCTCTCTCTCTCTTTGTCTTTTTGTCTCTGTCTCTGTCTATCACTCTCTCATTGTTTATCACTCTACTTCTCTCTCACTCCTCATTCTCTCGTTACTCTCTTTCACTCTCTCTCTCTTTCACACACACAGACAAATACACATACACACACTCCTCTCTCTCTTTCTCACTGTTCTTTCTCACTTCTCTCTATCTCGTTACTGTCCGGAGAGTCCGAACGAAAGTAGACTGTATCAACATTTTTTCTTTCCTTTTTCTTTTTGTTCACATTTTTTTTCTTTTTGCTTTTACTTTTCTCGTCCTGACTTATCTTTTCTCATTCATCCGTGACATGCGACTAAAGTCCATTCTTGTTCGCGATAACCAAAAAGACAAAAGAAGTACCTCCTTTAGTCGGTCATTTTTTTTTTTTTATTAATTCGCAACGAAAAATACAACTCCACATCGGAGCGATTTCTAAAGTTCCATAAATATTTCTTTCCTTTCTTTTTATTGAAGCAATTTCTCCCTCTTTTTTTTTTTTCGGGGTGGGGTGTTATTTTTTTTTTCTTTTTTTGTTTTTCTTTGTTTTTGAATGTTTTAAATGCTATCGATTGCTTCTTTGATATTGGTCGTTGTAGCCGGACCTTTTCGAGAAATCATTCGCTGATCTCCCGTCAGTTCTCTCGGCCCAGTTTCCGCGCCGAAAATCAACTTGTCCCTTTTCAGCTGGATGACTGTCATTACGCCTGTTGTTATTCCTTAAATGTATCAATAATAATACGATCAAACTTGTGTCCGGTGTAGGTGAGTGCATACTATTCGCATTCATCAATCGGCGCGCGTAGGCTGGTGAAGAATGTTGTCTATGTGCTACTGTCCCAATAGAGGGCTCATTGGAGGGCTCAGTACCGATCAGGTTGGTGCTACTGTTACTGCCGCTTGCTATACAAGGTTCAGACTGGTCAAGTGTGGAATTCTTATGCCGGCTTCGTGTATGCCCCATACTGGTACCTTTTCTTCCCCCCTGTTGCGTTTAATTTTCTTTGTTTGAAATAACACCAAGAGATTTGAAAGAAGTAGATAGCAACTAGCCAAAATGGCTGAATTGTAGACAAGAAAAAAAAATGATTATTTTTAACAAAATTTTTCACGTTTAAATTATATAATTACTCTGGTCGAAACTAACTCATTGATTATTATATATTGCTATTTCGACGAGAAATCGAACGACTATATTCAGGTGAGAATCGTCAACCAGCAAGCGATCAAAAACCATAGGAAAATTTATCGATTAGCGAATAGAATTCATCCGCTCGTAATTATTCTTCTCTTACGTTCCATTTTTCAGATTTTCTTCTCTACTTTGAAAATCGGTATGTGCCGTACTATTGAAGGTTTGAATTCTACCAGTTGCTTTCCGTATCCGTTTCTGAATGTCATACAATAGTATTATTTTCCGGATTTCGTCTTCACAAAACAATAGAAAACAGACATACAAAGAAAAATAAAAGAATGAAAACACACGATGTCACTATTTGTAAAGACAGAATTGTGTTCAATATCATATTGTGCGCGTTGTTTCAGTGTTTGGAAATTTAATACGCATTTTAGATTTGTCTATATTTCTGAGATGACGTAGTATTTACAGTATTTACATTATTCGGACTATAGTCCTCATCTTTGTTGCCATTTGTGCGACGTTTAATAATAGATCATTCTATTTGCCTATATTTCTGAGATGAGGTAGTATTTACAGTATTTACATTATTCGGACGATAGTCCCCATCTTTGTTGCCATTTGTACGACGTTTAATAATAGATCATTCTATTTGTCTATATTTCTGAGATGAGGTAGCATTTACAGTATTTACATTATTCGGACTATTGTCCTCATCTTTTTTGCCATTTGTACGACGTTTAATAATAAATCATTCTATTTGTCTATATTTATGAGATGAAGTAGTATTTACATTATTTAGGCTATTGTCCTCATTTTGTTGCCATTTGTACGACGTTTCGGTCGTTGTACGCTCCGGCCTTCTTCTGGTGCTATATTCACTGAGCCCAGTGGATATAGACGTTGGTCGGTTCCTGTGACTTAACCCAAAGAGTTGCTAGTTCAATACCAGGCTACAGTAGTGGTGGGCAAGTAACATACAGGGTTAGAGGGAGATAACTCACGACTACCAGAAGTGGCTCGACGCAAAGGAATGGAGTTCATATACCCCAGTAATTGTAATAAAGTGTTCGGTTCGAAATAGCACCTGAAAAAGACCGGAGATAGGGACAATAGTCCGAATAACTTAAATTTTGCATTTTAGAGTCTTTTTAATTTTTTTCTCTCGCAGACAAGTTTTTTTTCTCTTATCTCTATTTAGACACACACACACACACACACACACACACACACACACACATATATATATATATATATATATATATATATATATATATATATATGTGTGTGTGTGTGTGTGTGTGTGTGTGTGTACACACACATTTGTGGGAATGGGAATAAACAGAGACCAGAGGATAAACTATTTCTACTCTTAGCCGAGGCGTGTTGTTTTCTGAAGGATTTTATCAAGGCAAAGTTTTTTTTAATAATTTTGTCTCCTCTACAGATACACTCTATCTGAGACCAAACTGCTCTTTATAGAAAACTAGCAGTATAGTCCGGCGTCGCTCGGGTGTAATGAAAGCTTTAAAACTAATCTATGATCCTGGAGCTCAGACTCAGCTTAAAGACACTCAAACATCTTGCCTTTTGTATATACATATTATCGATTTTCTGCATCATTGTAAGAACTGCAACCTTGAAACTTCTGAATATCGTTTCTTTTGTCTTTGTCTATGAGTGTACCAAATTTGATTAAAATTGAACCATTCCTTCTATAACCCGATTCTTTTCGATTATCGATTTTCGATATTTAGCGGGAGTATCTCGACACAAAACCTAGCTAAGAACACTCGCAGACGCATATCGTACAACTGTGTAAATTTTCAAGAAAATCGGTTCAGCCGTTTCGGAGTCTATAGTTAACGGACACACACACAAACAGACATACACACACGCACACAGACAAAGTTCCATTTATAAATAAGTTTAGATTAGATACTGAGAATTAAAAGAAAATAACTTAAATCCCCAAATGAAATGGGAACTCATAGGCAAGGCTAGGACCCCTAATAGCTTAAGAGATAGATGTAATCTATGCTTGACAGAAAAAATTAAAATTTTAAAAATTCAAGACCAAAATATTCTCCTTAACAAATGAAGGGAGCTCATAACTATGTGTCGGCATAGAAATAGATATAAATTACAAAAATTATCCTATTCCACCAGTTAGTCCCGATGAAAAAATTTCAAATTTTTTAAAAAAGTTGACCTCCACACCACCTACCACTGCTAACCCTAGGGTCAGGCCACATACCTCCAACTACCAAGGAAGAATTACTACTAACACCTTCTTCCAGCCCAACCCAATGAAAACCAATATATTCCAACCCGTTCCTTTACCTAAACTAACTTCTGGGCTTAGAATTTTCTTCATTCTCTGTTTAGAAGGGGTTGAAAAAGGCATGTCTTAAAATGACATGTTGAAAATGTCTATTTCCCCACTAACTTTTATATGAATTTACAGATAAATATATATATATTATTTCACGCCAAGCAACGCTACTAGTATGCAAGGAGTTACAAAGCGTGAAAGTGAGAGAAAATGCTGGGTATGGGGTGGTGAGGAAAGGATAAATCATGAACGGTATTCAAGATAGAAGATAGTGTTCGGTGTTGCATTGAAATTTGTGAAGATTGAAGTTATCAGGGAAGCAAATAAACGGATAAAAGTTCCATAGGTGGAAAGTGCGAGAAAAGAAACTGTGGGAGTAGAAGTGTCGGTTACATTTAACACATCACTCAATAACTCCCGGGCCTGAAATATAGCTGGCGCCACTAATACAAAATTCATATAATTTTTATAAAGTCCTAACCTTCAAATGGCACGTGACAAAATTTGGGGCCAGTCGGATTATTAGTTTACAAATTATGGTTATTTAACTGAAGCTGGTGTTGTAAATTTTCAAAACAATGGAGAAATCAGAATTTCATCTGACAATAAAGCATTGCTTTTTGATGGAAAAATACTGTTCAAGCAAAGCAATGACTTGATAAGTGTTATTCAGACTCTGCCTCGTCGGAAACAACAGTTAAGAGGTGGTATGCTGACTTTAAACGCGGTCGTACAGACACAAATGATGCTGAAGGCTCAGGTCGCCTAAAATCGACTGTTGTCCCGGAAAACACCAATAAAATCTAAAACCTCGTTTTGGTTGATCGTAAATTAAAGTTGCGTGAGATAGCAGAGGTGTTGAACATATCAGAAGGCAGCGTTTTCACAATTTCGCATAAACATTTGTCAATGAAAAAGCTATGTTCAAAGTGGGTGCTGCGTTTGCCCACAGTCGATCAAAACCAGCAATGCATCGACGATTCAGAGCGTTGTTTGCAACTGTTTCAACGCAACAAGACAGAGTTTTTGCGTAAATACGTAACAATGGATAAAACATGGATCCACAACTTCACTCAGGAGTCAAATCGACAGTCAACTGAGTGGACAGCAGCAGGTGAAAGCCGTCCAAAGTAACCAAAGACGCAATCATCAGCAGACAAGTTTTTGGCGTCTGTATTTTGGGATGCTCATGGTATTTTGTTAATCACTTACATTGAAAAGGGAAGAACCATCAATAGCGAATACTAAATAGGATTATTGAGGCGTTTGAAGGAAGAAATCGCCAAAAACGGCTACAAATGAAGAAGAAAAGTTGACAATACACCGTTTCACAAGTCAATCGCAACGATGGCAAAAACTACATGAACTGCACTTTGAATTGCTTCTGCATCCACCCCTTTTCTTCATATCTGACCCACAGCAACTGCTGGCTGATTGCAAACCTCAAAAGAATTCTCCAGGGAAAGAGATTTGAATCCACATCAGAAACTGAGGCATATTTTGAGGCCAAGGACAAATCGTTCTACAAAATCACATTTTTAGAGAAGCGTTGGAATCAGTGTATTAACCTAGAAGGAGACTATGTCGATGAATAAAATAGTATTTTACCGTTGCTTTATTAGTTAGGCATGGGATTTATTGAGTGATGTGCTATCTTTACAGTAAAAGGATGGCAACTAGATGTCATCTAGTTGCAGGTTTAGATTCATGTAACGTGACATCAGGAAAACCAGCTCGTTAACGCAGTTGCCATGAAAACCTTTGTTAAGAATTCACGTCACGTTGGTGAGAAAATGACTGAAGTCGAGATGCCTAGTCAGAATCGATGACATTGCAGATCCTTCTTTGTATTTTTTCAAGAACTTCGAGATGAATAGCAGGAACACAAAACCAGAGTATTAAATGCACGGACGACTGGTAGATTTCTGGTACTATATATATATATATATATATATATATATATATATATGTATATATATGTATATATATATATATATGTGTGTGCATGTATATATATATATATATATATATATATATGTGTGTGTGTGTGTGTGTGTGTGTATAGATAGATAGATAGATAGATAGATAGATAGATAGATAGATAGATAGATACTAAAATAAACTCTTCCATAGATAGATAGATAGATAGATAGATAGATAGATAGATACTAAAATAAACTCTTCCATAGATAGATAGATAGATAGATAGATAGATAGATAGATAGATAGATCTGAAAACTGAGATAGATAGATAGATCGATAGATAGATACTAAAATAAACTCTTCCATAGATAGATAGATAGATAGATAGATATGAAAACTGAGATAGATAGATAGATCGATAGATAGATACTAAAATAAACTCTTCCATAGATAGATAGATAGATAGATAGATCTGAAAACTGAGATAGATAGATAGATCGATAGATAGATACTAAAATAAACTCTTCCATAGATAGATAGATAGATAGATAGATAGATAGATAGATAGATAGATCTGAAAACTGAGATAGATAGATAGATCGATAGATAGATACTAAAATAAACTCTTCCATAGATAGATAGATAGATAGATAGATCTGAAAACTGAGATAGATAGATAGATCGATAGATAGATACTAAAATAAACTCTTCCATAGATAGATAGATAGATAGATAGATAGATCTGAAAACTGAGATAGATAGATAGATCGATAGATAGATACTAAAATAAACTCTTCCATAGATAGATAGATAGATAGATAGATAGATAGATAGATAGATAGATAGATCTGAAAACTGAGATAGATAGATAGATCGATAGATAGATACTAAAATAAACTCTTCCATAGATAGATAGATAGATAGATAGATAGATCTGAAAACTGAGATAGATAGATAGATCGATAGATAGATACTAAAATAAACTCTTCCATAGATAGATAGATAGATAGATAGATAGATAGATAGATCTGAAAACTGAGATAGATAGATAGATCGATAGATAGATACTAAAATAAACTCTTCCATAGATAGATAGATAGATAGATAGATAGATAGATAGATAGATATTCACACGTACGACTCCTAGCAACACAGCCGTTAATTGTTCTCAGACCGCTCGGCCATGACTAATGTCAAAGTCTAAACAAAGCTGAATTAAGCCTGATAAACGCAAATTTCTAATTTCTCGTAATATTCATCTCTGCTCAGAAAACATATCTTCTTGTAAACAAACAGTGTTACAGAAAATTCCGGAGATTGACAGCTTATCTTGTGTTGTTAGGGGTCACAGATTCGAATCCTGCCGAATGACACATATTTTCCTAGCAAAATTTTTCAAAAATATCCAAGCCGGTAGACATATATACATAAATATGCTGTTTAAATAAAAAAAAATAGATTATCAATTCAAATCCGAGTATATATTATAAATAACGTTCAAACAAATAAATTAAAATATGACGGCTGTTAATCCATTTCGTAAATTACCGGAATTTTCCGTAATATATATATGTATATGGTAGACTTTGAAAAAACAGTAGCTACTCTAGTATCTACGCATCGCTTATTCAGTAATGAATTAGAGCACTCTAACTACTGGTGTATGATACATCATATGCTAAAAGTCTGCCTCTTTCTACCGAGCGCCTATAGCTCAAGGGTAGAATCGCCGACTGACGCCAATTCGGTCGGGTTTCAACCCTGGGTAAAAGCAATCGGATGTCTAAACGTACTAATGAGTTGTGATAAAGCGAAACAGATCTGTTTGCGGATGACTATATATAATGTGTACTTAGACAGAAAATGTTCTTTAAGGCAAATGTTATTAGACAACAGACGTTTTGTATCGATTCCCTTTATGGATCGTCTTTTCCAAATTGTGAATAATCCTCTGTCAAAAATTAGAAGAAATATGGCTCAAACTTTAAACTTTCTAAAGTCATCACCAAAGACGAATGGTGAGTTTTGTCGAGCTGGTGAATGTAGTGACTTAGACAAAGAATGTTGTGACGTTAGCGGTTTGTGATGTGTGTGTGTCGTGGGGGCATGGTAATGCAGCGAATTGCCCGCCCATACCGCACCGATGGCGACCGTCACCTCAACCCGAAGACCACTGCATCTGCGCCACCGAAACCACGCAATCTCCAACTCCACCCGAGCGTGTGCGACTGCAAGGCGGCCACCGACGTACCACTACGACAAAGCGCAAACGGAGCGAACGCTGCAGCCCGCACCGGTTCCACGCTTCGTGCGGGTCACGGCCCGTCCGACATGGTCGTCGGAGTCAATCCGTCTTCCAAAGGTGCTGATCCGTTTTGCCAGTTCCCATTACCTACATTTATGCCATCGACGAGAAGCTGTACACCTTGAAGACATCGAAAGCTGCGAAAACTGGACCAGGCTTTTCCAGGGCAATCTAAAACGCACTAGACGCCGCTAGAGATGCAGTTTGCTACAGGTAGCTTTTCCGTATCTCTGGATGGGTCAATTCTAGAGACACGGTACTTTACGAAAAAAGGGCTAGTGTTGCATCGTCTCTTAGCGGAGAGAAGAGGTAAATATCAACTTTACGAAGACGAGATAACTCGTGCTGGTGCTCTCTCTTGCGTCAATGCGATTTCGCCCGAGAAGCAACTAGATGCCAGGAACATCACCGCCAGAATAAAATGCCACTCCCGAGAAAGCTCCGTGTCTGTGTTTAGAAATATTAAACTGATTTCCTTTCGACGAAAGGTCGGCCTCTCGTTATTAAATGTGTTTAGAAGCTTGAAGACGAGCGACCGCGGTAAACTAACACAAAGACGAAAAGTGTCTCGTCCGTCCTTCCGTCTGCGCCACTGACCGTGAGAGACTTACCATTCCCGAGCCTTTCGAGAAGACCTTTGCCCACGTCTTAGGACCAACTGATCTGTGCTCGATCGCTGTTGATACAGAACCCTTCTCAATTTCGGTTTTCAAAGATCTCATTCGAATATCCGCTGAGATTTGCCCTTGCGCTAAACTTCCGCGCTCATTGCGGGGGCTTTCTTACTTGTGGCATCGTTGGCGGTTGGAGCGCCTCCTACCAGCCGGACATTTGTCGCGCGTCTGAACTTTGAACTTTGTCGATGTGACGTTTGTAGCTGGTGCACGTCCGAACATTTTCGGGTCTGCTAGATTGGCAGCTGAGTTGTTATACACTCCTTAGCGGATACCGACTTCAGTGGTGACCATCCTGCTCTCTATATCGACTAACACCATTTCGGGGATCTCACTGACATCGCGTCAGGCACCTTAGCTGTACGTATTACAGCTACAGTTCTATTTTCCAAAAGTGGTCTACATGATGTTGCATGCGTTTCAACGCCCGCCCTTGTGATTGAAGGCGGGAGTGAGGCACCCTATTCGAGAGAGTCAACCTGTTCCACCCGTTACGAATTCGAGAGTAATATCGAGGCTGTGAAAGGCTCTCGTCGTTTGTTTTGCCACATGGAAAAATAAAATAAAAGAAAGAAATAAAGAAAACAAGAAAGAAGCCAAGTGAGAAGAAGAAAACTCAAGAAAAAAAGAAAAAGGGTACGAGTAAATAAAAGAAAGAATTGTCAAATGAGAATAAGAGAAAGGCAAGAAAAATAATAGATAAAAAGAACAAAAAAGGAAAACAAAAAGGAGAGGTCCATAAAATAAAAGACAGAACCAATAAAGTTTTTAAGTTAGCAGGAGCAGGCCAAAGAAAGAAAACGGGTAGAAGTCAATAGAAGGATGAAATGAGAATATATAAAAGAAAGAAAGTTAAGAAATATAGGTACTGGGCATGACGGTAAACTGCATCCGGCAGCAAGGCCTCTTATTAGGAGATTGTGAGGAACATGAAATCACCTCTTAATTGCTGTCGTTCCCAGGTCCATCCTGACCCGGAGTGGTAGCACCTGTTGGGGGTCCCAGCTATGGTCAAATAGTTAACCCCCAAACCCGAAATATATACATAAAAATTTTATATACATTTAGAAGAAATAATATTACCAACAGTACATTTTTAAAGGAAGAGGAGTATTACCAGCAATATATTTTTGAATACAAAACAAGAAGACATCTTCAGTTTTCTGAAATAAAAAAAATAAAAAAAAAATTTTCATCAAAATTTGACTAAATCAACATTCTCACTGTAACGGAACATTAAAACTAATACCTTAAAACGCCACCTTTTTGGCATTAAATAACCCACAGAGGTGTTGATATGCCGTTAATCAAAATTAAAACTTAAACTTAAAATAAATAGATGGAAAGAAAGGTGAAATTTTGAAGGAAAAATATTACCAACAATACATATTTGAAGGAAAAAAATTATTACAATAACACGTTTTTTAAGAAATAAAATTATTCTCAGAAAAACATTTTTGATAATAAAACCAGAAGACATTTTAAGTTTTATGAAATAAAAAAAAGCATTTTTAAATTTTCATTAAAATCTGACTAAATCAACCTTCTCACTTTAACCGAACATTAAAAATAATAACTTAAAACACCACTTTTTTGGCTTTAAATAACCCACAATGGTTGATGTGTCGTTAAACAAAACTCAAACTAAAACTAAAAAAATAGTAGATAGAAAGAAAGTTGAAATGAAAACATAAAAACAAGATATCCAAAAAAATGAAAAAAAAGAAGAAAGAAAATAGTGAAATAAGAAGAAAGAGACGAAAGAAAGAAACAGGGAAGCACTCAATAAAAGAAAGAAATCTAAAAATATGAATGAAAGAAAATCAGGAAAAACGATAGAAAAAAACGAGAGTTGAAAAATACAAACTAAATATAACCATAAAATAAAAGAAAGATGTCAAGTAAGATGAGGGAGAGGAAAGAAAGAAATTGAGAGAGAAGAGAAAAAGAAAACACAATACAATGGGTGGCAGAAAATAAATAAGAGAAGGATGGGAATACTGGTGTGAAGAAAGTTACGTGAGAGTAGAACGAAAAGAGAGAAGAGCAAGATGTCGGGGAAAGCATGAGAGAAGGATGGGAATATTGGTGTGAAGAGAGTTACGTGAGAGTAGAACGAAAAGAGAGAAGAGCAAGATGTCGGGGAAAGCATGAGAGAAGGATGGGAATATTGGTGTGAAGAGAGTTACGTGAGAGTAGAACGAAAAGAGGGAAGAGCAAGATGTCGGGGAAAGCATGAGAGAAGGATGGGAATATTGGTGTGAAGAGAGTTACGTGAGAGTAGAACGAAAAGAGAGAAGAGCAAGATGTCGGGGAAAGCATGAGAGAAGAATGGGAATATTGGTGTGAAGAGAGTTACGTGAGAGTAGAACGAAAAGAGAGAAGAGCAAGATGTCGGGGAAAGCATGAGAGAAGGATGGGAATATTGGTGTGAAGAGAGTTACGTGAGAGTAGAACGAAAAGAGGCAAGAGCAAGATGTCGGGGAAAGCATGAGAGAAGGATGGGAATATTGGTGTGAAGAGAGTTACGTGAAAGTAGAACGAAAAGAGAGAAGAGCAAGATGTCGGGGAAAGCATGAGAGAAGGATGGGAATATTGGTGTGAAGAGAGTTACGTGAGAGTAGAACGAAAAGAGGGAAGAGCAAGATGTCGGGGAAAGCATGAGAGAAGGATGGGAATATTGGTGTGAAGAGAGTTACGTGAGAGTAGAACGAAAAGAGGGAAGAGCAAGATGTCGGGGAAAGCATGAGAGAAGGATGGGAATATTGGTGTGAAGAGAGTTACGTGAGAGTAGAACGAAAAGAGAGAAGAGCAAGATGTCGGGGAAAGCATGAGAGAAGGATGGGAATATTGGTGTGAAGAGAGTTACGTGAGAGTAGAACGAAAAGAGAGAAGAGCAAGATGTCGGGGAAAGCATGAGAGAAGGATGGGAATATTGGTGTGAAGAGAGTTACGTGAGAGTAGAACGAAAAGAGGCAAGAGCAAGATGTCGGGGAAAGCATGAGAGAAGGATGGGAATATTGGTGTGAAGAGAGTTACGTGAAAGTAGAACGAAAAGAGAGAAGAGCAAGATGTCGGGGAAAGCATGAGAGAAGGATGGGAATATTGGTGTGAAGAGAGTTACGTGAGAGTAGAACGAAAAGAGGGAAGAGCAAGATGTCGGGGAAAGCATGAGAGAAGAATGGGAATATTGGTGTGAAGAGAGTTACGTGAGAGTAGAACGAAAAGAGGGAAGAGCAAGATGTCGGGGAAAGCATGAGAGAAGGATGGGAATATTGGTGTGAAGAGAGTTACGTGAGAGTAGAACGAAAAGAGAGAAGACCAAGAGGTCGGGGAAAGCATGAGAGAAGGATGGGAATATTGGTGTGAAGAGAGTTACCTGAGAGTAGAACGAAAAGAGGCAAGAGCAAGATGTCGGGGAAAGCATGAGAGAAGGATGGGAATATTGGTGTGAAGAGAGTTACGTGAGAGTAGAACGAAAAGAGAGAAGAGCAAGATGTCGGGGAAGGCATGAGAGAAGGATAGGAATATTGGTGTGAAGAGAGTTACGTGAGAGTAGAACGAAAAGAGGCAAGAGCAAGATGTCGGGGAAAGCATGAGAGAAGAATGGGAATATTGGTGTGAAGAGAGTTACGTGAGAGTAGAACGAAAAGAGGCAAAAGCAAGATGTCGGGGAAAGCATGAGAGAAGGATGGGAATATTGGTGTGAAGAGAGTTACGTGAGAGTAGAACGAAAAGAGGCAAGAGCAAGATGTCGGGGAAAGCATGAGAGAAGGATGGGAATATTGGTGTGAAGAGAGTTACGTGAGAGTAGAACGAAAAGAGGGAAGAGCAAGATGTAGGGGAAAGCATGAGAGAAGGATGGGAATATTGGTGTGAAGAGAGTTACGTGAGAGTAGAACGAAAAGAGGGATGAGCAAAATGTTGGGGAAAGGATAAGAGAAGGATGGGAATACTGGTGTGAAGAGAGTTACGTGAGAGTAGAACGAAAAGAGGGAAGAGCAAGATGTCGGGGAAAGCATGAGAGAAGGATGGGAATATTGGTGTGAAGAGAGTTACGTGAGAGTAGAACGAAAAGAGAGAAGACCAAGATGTCGGGGAAAGCATGAGAGAAGGATGGGAATATTGGTGTGAAGAGAGTTACGTGAGAGTAGAACGAAAAGAGAGAAGACCAAGAGGTCGGGGAAAGCATGAGAGAAGGATGGGAATATTGGTGTGAAGAGAGTTACGTGAGAGTAGAACGAAAAGAGGCAAAAGCAAGATGTCGGGGAAAGCATGACAGAAGGATGGGAATATTGGTGTGAAGAGAGTTACGTGAGAGTAGAACGAAAAGAGAGAAGAGCAAGATGTCGGGGAAAGCATGAGAGAAGGATGGGAATATTGGTGTGAAGAGAGTTACGTGAGAGTAGAACGAAAAGAGGCAAGAGCAAGATGTCGGGGAAAGCATGAGAGAAGGATGGGAATATTGGTGTGAAGAGAGTTACGTGAGAGTAGAACGAAAAGAGGCAAAAGCAAGATGTCGGGGAAAGCATGAGAGAAGGATGGGAATATTGGTGTGAAGAGAGTTACGTGAGAGTAGAACGAAAAGAAGCAAGAGCAAGATGTCGGGGAAAGCATGAGAGAAGGATGGGAATATTGGTGTGAAGAGAGTTACGTGAGAGTAGAACGAAAAGAGAAAAGAGCAAGATGTCGGGGAAAGCATGAGAGAAGGATGGGAATATTGGTGTGAAGAGAGTTACGTGAGAGTAGAACGAAAAGAGAAAAGAGCAAGATGTCGGGGAAAGCATGAGAGAAGGATGGGAATATTGGTGTGAAGAGAGTTACGTGAGAGTAGAACGAAAAGAGGCAAGAGCAAGATGTCGGGGAAAGCATGAGAGAAGGATGGGAATATTGGTGTGAAGAGAGTTACGTGAGAGTAGAACGAAAAGAGGCAAGAGCAAGATGTCGGGGAAAGCATGAGAGAAGGATGGGAATATTGGTGTGAAGAGAGTTACGTGAGAGTAGAACGAAAAGAGGCAAGAGCAAGATGTCGGAGAAAGCATGAGAGAAGGATGGGAATATTGGTGTGAAGAGAGTTACGTGAGAGTAGAACGAAAAGAGAAAAGAGCAAGATGTCGGGGAAAGCATGAGAGAAGGATGGGAATATTGGTGTGAAGAGAGTTACGTGAGAGTAGAACGAAAAGAGGCAAGAGCAAGATGTCGGGGAAAGCATGAGAGAAGGATGGGAATATTGGTGTGAAGAGAGTTACGTGAGAGTAGAACGAAAAGAGAGAAGAGCAAGATGTCGGGGAAAGGATGAGAAGGATGGTAATACTGGTGTGAAGAGAGTTACGTAAGAGTAGAACGAAAAGAGGGAAGAGCAAGATGTCGGAGAAAGTATAAGAGAAGGATGGTAATACTGGTGTGAAGAGAGTTACGTGAGAGTAGAACGAAAAGAGAGAAGAGCAAGATGTCGGGGAAAGTATAAGTGAAGGATGGTAATACTGGTGTGAAGAGAGTTACGTGAAAGTAGAACGGAAAGAGGCAAGAGCAAGATGTCGGGGAAAGTATAAGAGAAGGATGGTAATACTGGTGTGAAGAGAGTTACGTGAAAGTAGAACGAAACGAGGGAAGAGCAAGATGTCGGGGAAAGTATAAGAGAAGGATGGTAATACTGGTGTGAAGAGAGTTACGTGAAAGTAGAATGAAACGAGGGAAGAGCAAGATGTCGGGGAAAGGATAAGTGAAGGATGGTAATACTGGTGTGAAGAGAGTTACGTGAAAGTAGAACGAAACGAGGGAAGAGCAAGATGTCGGGGAAAGGATAAGTGAAGGATGGTAATACTGGTGTGAAGAGAGTTACGAGAGAGTAGAATGAAAAGAGGGAAGAGCAAGATGTCGGAGAAAGTATAAGAGAAGGATGGTAATACTGGTGTGAAGAGAGTTACGTGAGAGTAGAACGAAAAGAGGGAAGAGCTCGATGTCCGG
Organism: Ascarosepion bandense; assembly: GCA_037127315.1. Taxonomy (NCBI): domain Eukaryota; kingdom Metazoa; phylum Mollusca; class Cephalopoda; order Sepiida; family Sepiidae; genus Ascarosepion; species Ascarosepion bandense. The sequence goes on from JBBBDQ010000317.1 coordinate 2,870,146, forward strand.
GAAAGGATAAGAAAAGGATGGGAATACTGGTGTGAAGAGAGTTACGTGAAAGTAGAACGGAAAGAGGGAAGAGCAAGATTTCGGGGAAAGAATAAGAGAAGGATGGGAATACTGGTGTGAAGAGAGTTACGTGAGAGTAGAACGAAAAGAGGGAAGAGCAAAATGTTGGGGAAAGGATAAGAGAAGGATGGGAATACTGGCGTGAAGAGAGTTACGTGAAAGTAGAACGGAAAGAGGGAAGAGCAAGATTTCGGGGAAAGAATAAGAGAAGGATGGGAATACTGGTGTGAAGAGAGTTACGTGAGAGTAGAACGAAAAGAGGGAAGAGCTAGATGTCCGGGAAAGGATAAGAAAAGGATGGGAATACTGGTGTGAAGAGAGTTACGTGAAAGTAGAACGGAAAGAGGGAAGAGCAAGATTTCGGGGAAAGAATAAGAGAAGGATGGGAATACTGGTGTGAAGAGAGTTACGTGAGAGTAGAACGAAAAGTGGGAAGAGCAAAATGTCGGGGAAAGGATAAGAGAAGAATGGATGTTTAGGCAAGTAACGGAAGACGGTAGTTGACGTTGCATTTAAATTGATGGAGATTGTCGCTATCAGAAAAGCATTACACTGGAGGGAGTTCCACAGGAGCGCGGTGCGATAAAAGAAGCTGTAAGAGTAGAAATGTGAACTATATTTGACTGCTTTGACTGTAAAAGATTGCCACTCTAGTAGCTCGCGTAAATTCATGTAGAGGGTGCACCAGATAGTTAGGTTCCTCGGAGCAGAATTAGTGAACATCTTTGTAGAAGAGACAGAGAGAAGCCACATCTCGTCGATGAGAAAGTGACTGGAGTTGAGCTGCCAGGTCAGGATCTATTACATTGCAGATTCTCTTTTATATTTTGTTGAGAACACCGATGTCAATATAAAAATCACCTAACCAAATATGACAAGATTATTTCATGCAGTGTGCTGATGGTAGATTTGTATATGTTTGTAAGATGGAGTTAGACGGGAAAAAACTCATTGCCTGACACTGTGACTCGACTTTCCTAGCAGTAGATTTAGCTATTAATTCAATGTAGTCGTTTCACTTGAGGTCGGATGAGAGACTGGGGCCGAGGAGGAGCAATGTATTGCTTTCAGGGAGGCTAGTGTCTCCCATGCTGATCGGGAGGTAGGAGTGATTTTCTATAGTGGTTAAAGGGTAGCAGCTTCGTTTTGGAAGCATTAAAATTTACGTGCCATTTCTTACACCAGTCCACCACAGATTGGATGTCCTTTTCAAGATCAACAGCGAGGTTTGCTTTGTCAGTCATAGCAGATTTCATATTGAGGCGAGAGTAAATGGTAGTGTTGCCAGCGTAGATGTCTACTTGGGATCTGATTACAACTTGGAAATCGTTGAAAAAATCAGAAAAAGCGTACGACCTAGGATAGAACCTTGAAGGACACCCGCGTTTGTATGATAGGGTGTGACAGCATGCCCGTTCAATGCGACCCTCCTTACACAAATTGATAGGGACGATTGTATTAAATCAAACACGCTTCCAGTTATACCATCACCTGTTAATTTGCACAGAAGTCCAGTGTGCCTGTTTCTGCCGAATTCTTAGGAGATATACAGGGCAACAGCACGAGATTTGCCGTTCTTATCGAGAGCCGAGTATATGTATTCGGTGGTGGTCATTAGCATATTAGTGATAGATCTGGCGAAGCAGAAGCTACCCTGTCGGAGAATAGACTATGGGCTATGAGATGTTAAACCACTTTAGCACTAATAATAGCCTCGGACACAATGAAATTGGTAGAAGGCTGATAGGACGATAATTAGAGGTGTCTGAAGGTTCACCAGAGTTTTTAAAAACATGAACCACAAAAATGGGCTTTCAGCAGGCAGGAAAGCAAGAAACGAAGAGGCAGTAGTTGTAAGGTTTGGAGAGAACAGAGGAGAGTTCAGATCTCATTTCTTCACGACGATGCCTGGGATTCCGTCACATCCGCTCGCCTTATTGGGATCAAGCTTTGAGATTATTTTAGAAACCAGCCAGAGGGTTATATGTCACTCAGTTGAGCCTCAGTTCTAGGTGAGCAGTTGAGTGCGGAAACTCGACGGGTCAAATGTGAAGTTGAAGGAGAATCTGGGGGCAAAGCACTCTGCCTTGTTCGCTATGGTTGTGAGAATCTCAGATTTATTGAATAAAAAAGAGATGGACGATTTGCTGTTGCTTAACAAACTTTTGCAAAGCTGCCAGTAATCTTTGGAATCAAACTTGCGGGCCGCTATACATTACTTCATTCTATCAGCAAACAACAGTTTAGCATCATTTATGATCAATTTGCACACATTACGAACAGAGGCAAAAATGCGCCTATTATAGTCAGACGCGTGGCTCCGATAAATCTGGAAGAAGTGATTCCTGTGAGCAATGGCAGCCGGACATGCAGGAGAGAGTCAGGAGGATGAATGAGTCAGAACTTCCTGACTGGGGTGAAAGCATCGATGCCAGCTTTCAGCCAGGAGGTGACCTCAGAAGCGCAGTCTTCAACAGGGAGTCTAAACACTTTTTTCCCAAGGGACATCACACAGAAAATCGTGGGACGATTCCCAGTCCGTTCTTTGGTAGCATTAAAAAATTCTGCCGGAAGGAGGTTCCTGGGGGAGAGGAAGTGGAGAGAGATATTAACAGAAATTACAGCATGATGAGAGTTGCGAAGAGGGCAAAGCTGCATGGCATGGCAGGAGTCAGGGATAAAAGTGAAGCAGAGATCTATCAGAGAAGCTTGTCCTTCCGGGATACGGGGTAAGCGCATGGGGAAAATCCACCACTTGCGTGAGAGACTGAGTGATAACAAAGTCAAGATTTTGGATGCCAACTGGATCAGTGACAGAGTTTTTCAACAATTAAATAAAAAAAGCAAGATGACCATAAATAAAGATAAAGAAAAAAAAAACAAAATGTTAACTTTATAAGGGGAAAGAGAGTAAAGAAAGAAGGAAAGAGGATACGTGTTTATAAATTAGTGAAATCAGAACGAGAGAAAGAAAATTGAAAAAAAAAATAGATACAAAAAATGAGAAAACAAAGCACAACATAAAACAAGTCGACCGTAAAATAAAAGAAAAACAAAAATAAATGTAACAAAGAAAGAAGAAAGAAACTAAAAAAGAAAGAACGAAAGAAAAATAGGTGAGAAAGAAAGAACTGAAGAAAGAAAGAAAGAAAGAAAGAAAGAAAAAAGAAACTCTCATCAGTATTCTCATCCTTCTCTTACCCACTTCCTGACACCCCCTATAACCTGTCACTCTTTCTCATAACTTTCCTCCTATGTAACCCCCTGCAAAACAGTGGCAGTAAAATGCCTAGCGTGGGGCGATATGATTATAATATATATATATATATATATATATATATATATATATATGTCAACAGTCATCTTCTGTCTCACTAACCTGCATTCTCTCTCACATGCTCCTTTCTCCGTCCATTTCATTCTCATCAGTATTCCCATCCTTCTCTTACCCACTTCCTGACACGCCCTATAACCTGTCACTCTTTCTCATAACTTTCCTCCTATGTTCCCCCCTGCAAAACAGTGGCAATATAATGCCTTGCCTGGGGCGACATGATTATATATGATTTTACTTGCATCCCCGGCAGCTACAATCTCTAAGCATTTAAATGTAAAGTCAATAGTCATCTCCTATTTCATTAACCTGCATCCTCTCTCTGATGCTCCTTTCTCCGTCCACTCCACTCTCATCAGTATTCTCATCCTTCTCTTACCCCTTTCCTGATATCCCCTATAACCTGTCACTCTTTCTCATAACTTTTCTCCTGTGTAACCCCTGCAAAACAGTGGCAGTAAAATGCCTTGCTTGGAGCGATATAATTATTTAAAAAATCTATACTATTATAATATGGATACAAAATGGGGGATCAATTCTACATTACAAACAATATATAAACTAAACCTTCACTTTATGGCCACTGTCATCCTCTCTCTCTCATGCTCCTTTCTCCGTCCACTCCACTCTCATCAGTATTCTCATCCTTCTCTTACCCAATTCCTGACACCCCCTATAACCTGTCACTCTTTCTCATAACTTTTCTCCTATGTAACACCCTGCAAAACAGTGGCAATAAATTGCCTTGCTTGGGGCGATATGATTATAAAAAAGAACAAAATTCTATACTACTATAATATGGATACAAAATGGGGAATCAATTCTACATTACAAACAATATATAAACTAATCCCTCACTTTATAGCCACTGTCATCCTCTCTCTCTCTCTCTCTCTCTCTCATGCTCCTTTCTCCGTCCACTCCACTCTCATCAGTATTCTCATCCTTCTCTTACCCACTTCCTGACACCTCCTATAACCTGTCACTCTTTCTCATAACTTTCCTCCTACGTAACCCCCTGCAAAACAGTGGCAATAAATTGCCTTGCTTGGGGCGATGTGATTATAAAAAAAAATGAAGATAAAAAGTAAGAAAGTTTGACCATAAAACAAGAAACGAAATGACAAGAAAAGAAATTACGAAGAAAAAAGAAATTAGCTTTTACGTTTCGAACATACCAGAAAAGTAAGCTGGAAATTAATTCTGAATGTTTATTTTTAGCGTGGCATCAATTTAACCCTCTGCTGTCCCAACCGGTATTGATCTGGTCTCTCTTCTTTTTAAAAATTTCTTTCACAGACTTTTCTTAAGTATAAAAAAAAATAATCTGCTGTATAAAGCTTACGTTTTTCATTCATATTTATCGACCTGACGCTCCAAAGATTGATGGTCGGCTGGGCGTCTGACTCGCGTCTGAGAACGCCAACGTGTGGTACCCCGATCTCATCCACACTTCGCCTACAACCAACGATATTGCCAGGGTGCCAACGTAGCCGGCTGCTGGGCGTCCTATCACGTCTAACTTGCGTCTGACCGCGCCGTGTTGTACCCGATCTCCTCGACACTTACCCTACAACGAACGGCAGAAAGATTTTTTTATGTCAACCTTCTTATTTTTGACAGATGGGGCCAGCAGCATTCACTCTGAACAGGTCAACATTCTTTTCGCTCGAGCAAACGAATCACAGAAAAATTAAGTTTAATCTTTTTCGCCATTAATGCTACAACACATCAGTAAAAATCGAGAAAGTGAGTAAATGTATTCAGTAGTTACTTCGAATAAAACGTTGCGATTTCTGTTTAAAATTCCGGGGCGGGGATAATGGATAGTAATTAAAGTGTCAGTTCGAAAATTTGTTTACATCCGTTTAAGGCCGAGTTCGAATTCCAGTTGAGTTCGTTGCATTTACTTCCTCGTAAATACCCTTGGGAAATGTATTAATCTATCTCTTCTCATTCCAGCTATTAGTTAAATATCAGGGCAGACTGGGTTCTGTAGCTTTGGTTAACAACATGTCTACCGTAAAATGTAATGGCAATCTACTGCGGGAATATCTTCTGCCTAATCAGTCATGTCTGTTTCGATACATGATTGCCCAAGCATTTATCACGTATGAAACTTAACTGACTGACTAGATTGGGGACCAGATATCATCATTTTACAGTGGAAATTTCTAGACGCAACCGTATGTTCTATGCTAACAGTTTCTTCTCTCGTACTTTTCGCTTGTGGAACTCTTTTCTGGCCTTTAGCTTTCCAGCCAACCTTCATCCTCAAAAAATGTAAATGCAGTGTCAATCGTTATCTTCTGTTTTCTTAATTCTTGTTCTTTTCTTTATCCTCTCTCCTTAATTATGTTTTCTTCTTCTCGTATTATTATAAGTCCTATGCTAACAGTTTCTTCTCTCGCTAGTGAAACTCTTTATCGACTTCTTACTTCTCAGTCAATTTTGATCTTTAAAGATGTAAATGCAATATCAATCGTTATCTTCTGCCTTCTTAATTCCTGTTCTTTTATTGTTCTCTCTCCTTAATTATTTTTTCTTCTCATATTATTATAAGTTCTAAGTTGACAGTTTCTTCTCTTGTTGGTAGATTTTTCTCCGGCTTCTTGCTTCCTTGTCAACATTGATCTTCAAAAAGACTTAAATGCAGTGAAAATAGTTATCTTCTGTCTTCTTAATTCTTGTTCTTTTATTGTTCTCTCTCTTTAATTATGCTTTCTTCTCGTATTATTACAAATTCTATGCTAACAGTTTCTTATTTTATGGAACTCTTCCGGTTCCTTGATTCACAGTCAATTTTATCTTCAAAAAATTAAATGCAATGTCAATCGTTATCTTGTGTCTTCTTTATTCCTTTTCATTTATTGTTCTCTCTCCTTAATTATGTTTTCTTCTCTTCATGTTATTTTAAGTCTAATACGAACAGTTTCTTCTCTCGCTTTTGGAACTTTTTTCAGGCTTCTAACTTTCCAGTTAACTTTGATTTTCAAAAGTTTAAATGCAATATCAATCGTTATCTTCTGTCTTCTTAATTCCTGTCATTTTATTGTTCTCTCTCTCTCCTTAATTATGTTGTGTCTCCTCATATTATTATAAATCCTATGTTAATAGTTTCTTTTCTCGCTGATAAAACTCTCTTCGGGTTTCTTTTTTCCTACTAAAATTTGAAACTCAAATATATAAATGCAATGTCAATCGTTATCCTCTGTCTTCTTAATTCCTTTTCTCTTATTGTTCTCTCTTCTTAATTATTTTTTTTCCTTTTCTCATATTATTAAAAGTCCTATGCTAACAGGATCTTTTCTCACTGATAGAACTCTCTTCAGGTTTCTTTTTTCCCACTCAAATTTGAAACTCAAAAATTTAAATGCAATGTCAATCGTTATCTTATGTCTTCTTAATTCTTCTTCTTTTATTGTCCTCTCTCCTTAATGATTTTTTCTTCTTCTCATATCATTATAAGTCATATCATTATAAGTCATATCATTATAAGTCCTATGCTAACAGTTTCTTCTTCTCTCGCCTCTAGAAATCTTTCCGGCTGCTTACTTCTCAGTCAACTTTGATCTTCAAAAATTTAAAAGCAGTGTCAATCGTTACCTTCTGTTTTGTTAATTCTTGTTCTTTTCCTATCCTCTCTCCTTAATTATGTCGTCTTCTTCTCGTATCATTATAAGTCCTATGCTAACAGTTTCTTCTTCTCTCGCCTCTAGAAATCTTTTCCGGCTGCTTACTTCTCAGTCAATTTTGATCTTCAAAAATTTAAAAGCAGTGTCAATCGTTACCTTCTGTTTTGTTAATTCTTGTTCTTTTCCTATCCTCTCTCCTTAATTATGTCGTCTTCTTCTCGTATCATTATAAGTCCTTTACTAACAGTTTCTTCTTCTCTCGCCTCTAGAAATCTTTTCCGGCTGCTTACTTCTCAGTCAACTTTGATCTTCAAAAATTTAAATGCAATTTCAATTGTTATCTTCTATCTTCTTAATAACTGTTTTTTTTTATTCTCCTCTCTCCTTAATAATGGTTTCTTCATTTCATATTCTTTTGCACTCAGTAACCCTTTGCATTTTAATATCTCTTTTGCCTTGCTTGTGGTAAAATGATAAAAAAAATTATCCATAGTAAATAATTGCTTCAGGCAAATGAAGCATGTCGATCTAAATCACAAAAACAACAACCTCACGTGGAGATTTTCAACTCTGACCAGACATTCTAGTAAATGGATGTCGCATATAACTCGAAGTGAAAATAATGACATAACATGTTGACATTCCACACAGCTACAAACAAAATGTTAGGAAGGAAACCAACATCAGTACGGAAAAAAGTGAAAACCGTTACTGAACCTGAGTAAACTGTTTTTTCTTTAGGAAAAATTGCTTAAACAACCGCACGGTCAATAAATGACGGCAACATATTTGAGAGGATTATTAGATGTTTCTTCACAGGTATTCCCCACTATCTGGCGTGATAGGAGAGTATATATATATATATATATATATAATCTTTATTATAATAGAGAGAATATTTTTTCACATCATAATTATTGCAAAAATAATAAAAATAATAAACCACTGTTAAAGAGAAAACACGCGACAATAGCCTACATAACTAGCAGTAAAGTTTAATAACTGGTAGTAAAGAGAATGAACTGAGCCGACGCTGCCTTGCTATTGTTTCTCTAATAAACTGAGCCTAAACTATCACGCTATTATCTCTCCACGAACGTGACAAGAGGGAAATATGTATGTACAACTAAATACTCAACTGTTTTTATTATAATAGAGAGGATATAATGAAATAAGTCTGCCATAAAGAGGTTTTGTCGAACTCATTCTAAAAGTAGTCCTGGATATGACGATAAACAAGATATGATAGTGTGTAGTGATAAGAAATTAAGAAATTGGTTTAAAAAGAGCAAATTCATATATGACGTACTTTCACACCTAGATGTGAAAAAGCTTGCAGGAGCCGGCATCATGAGAAATTTCACTATTTAAACAACGACGCTAACCTATCAAAGTCAATCTAACATGGGTGTCGTTAGCTGAGGACCACGTGGCAATGTAACGAAAGAAAATTCAAGAAGCCGACCCGGACGCAGGGCACGTCACAGTATCATTCGAACTCTTCTTCCAATTTCCTTTTCTTCTGTTTCACTCCACGCCGCCAGAGAAACAAATGTACGGGTTAAGTATTCTTTATTTGTTTTGCTCTTTCTCTCTCACAACCTGTCGCGACCTATCAAAAAGAGAAAGGAACAAAAACTTTACATTCTGCTACTACACAACCATGAACTCTAAACTTCTGTAAATACCTATATTACTACTACGAACATTTTTCTACAACTCTTGATACTCTAAACCTTCTAACTGAACGTTAATTTCTACGAATTCTTATTATTCATTTCTTTTAATAAATTTCTATTTTAACATGAAAAATTGTATATTTTATTCTTACACTATTCCACACTATTGCACACATTCCAACCTGCAACACAACCTTCTGATAACGATCAAAACCTTCTGATAATACCTTTCTGCTGATAAGTCGGCAGTTAGCCGAATACTAAGGAGTCAGCATTCAGTGGAAGATTATCAACTTCCTAAAATTTTGGGTGCGTTAAGTCAATTAGCAACCGACATAGCCCGATTATAACCTTCAATGCGAAAACTACTCCACAAAGCTGTAGGGAGTTCGGTCAAGTCTGACACAAGGCCGAATAAAAAAAACAAAAATCAAAAAACTTGAAATGTATAAAAATACATTTTTGTAATAAAAAAAATACCAACAATACATTTTTTATGAAAAAATAATGTTGGTAATTTTTGGTAAAATAATAATTAGTAAATTTTGTTGGTAATAATTTAATATTTAACATTTCATAGAAAAATTACCAATAATATTTTACTAAGAGAAAAGATCAACAATACATTTTTATAACAAAATAACATAAATAAATCTTTTCTTTTACAATCATTTCATCCCAAACTCTATGAAAGTGTAAAAATAGATTTTATAGAAAAATATACATTTTGAAGGAATAATATTAGCAACAATACATTTTTGAAAGAAAAAAATTATAACCATAACACATTTTTAAGACAAAAAATGATTCTCAGCAAAACATTTTTATAACAAAAGCAGAAGACATTTTAAGTTTTGTGAAATAAAAAAGCTTTTTTAAATTTTTATTAAAATCTGACTAAATCAACCTTCTCACTTTAACCGAACATTAAAAATAATAGCTTAAAACACCACTTTTTTGGCTTTAAATAACCCACAATGGTTGATGTGCCGTTAAACAAAACTCAAACTAAAACTAAAAAAATAGATAGAAAGATGAAACGATAACATAAAAACAAGATATCCAAAAAATGAAAGAAAGAAGAAAGAAAGTAGTGAAATAAGAAGAAGGCGAAAGAAAGAAACAAGGAACCAGTCAATAAAAGAAAGAAATCTAAAATAAGAATGAAAGAAAATCAAGAAAAATAATAGAAAAAAACTTGAGTTGAAAAACAACAATAAAAGATGACTATAAAATAAAAGAAAGAAGTCTAGTAAGATGAAGGAAACGAAAGAAAGAAATTGTGTACCAGTCAAGGCAGTACTGCCACTGGTACGCAAGGGGTTACATAAGAGAAGAGTGCTGAGAAAGTGGAACAATTTACAGGGTATGGGTAAGAAAAAGGATGCGAACAATGGCGTGAAGAGAGTAGAGTGAACGGGGAAAAGAACTTAAGGGAAATGATTCGAGTCAGAGAGATTAGAGATGCCAATTGACCTTGCATTTAAACTCTTGGAGATTTTAGCTGTCAGGGAAGCAAGTATACGAAAAGGAATTCCACAGGCGGGAGGTACGAGAAAAAAGCTACTGGAGTAGAAGCTGAGGTTACATTTTATTGGTGTCCCTGTAAAAGGGTGGGATCTAGTTGCTAGTCTAGTCGCCCGAGTAAATTCATGCAGAGGTGGCACCAGGAAGCTACGCTTGTCGAAGCAGAAGCCGTGAAAATATGTGTAGAAAAGACAGAGGGAAGCCACATTACGCCGGTGAGAAAGTGACTGCAGCTGAGCTATCAAGTCGGGATCGATCACACTGCAGATTTTCCGTCGGATTTTGTCAGGAACCCCGAGGTGAATAGACTAGAAAATGTATAAAAATATATTTTTGTAATGAATTTACGAACAATACATTTTTTAATTACCAACAACACATGTTATCATCTATAATTTATACATCTAAAAAACACACGTTTAACCTGAATTTATAAAATTATGTAAGAAATATTTGTAGTTAAAGCTTTGAAATTGCATTACAGCTAATTGCCGTACGTTATACACACTTGAACAATCATGTCTTTTTAGAGACATGAATGATATGAAAGCAGTGGGCATCAACACGGAGTCATAGAAGATCGTAGCAGTCAACTGGTTCAAGTGGAGAGGAATACTGGTCCAACAACTTAAATCAAAAGAGGAGCAACTAACACAAGTCGCCATGGAGAGGTGGGTTCGCAGGAAGCAAAATGACAGCTTCGACAGACCAGAAACAAAACATAAATGCAGCCTCTGCAACAAAGAGTGTCACTGCCGCTTCGGATTCTACAGTCACAGACGCCGATGCTCCAGTCAAACAGACCGACGTAGGCCGACTAAATAGGTAGAACATTATCCCGTAGTAGGTTGCCATTACTTTCTGCGATAGTTTAGTTGCCAACTAAGGCTATAGAACCCAATCTGTCCCGCTATTCAAACCATTAGCTGGAGGAAGAAATGATGGATTCATACCTTTCTCAAGGGTATTTATGCGTAAGCAAATAAAATAAATTCGACCGGAATTCGAACTCGGCTCTCTGAGTCTATATTCATTGCGCCACAACACATACCCGAAATACTTGCATACAAAATATTTACATTTCAACATTAAACAACCCACAGAGGTGTTGATATGCTGCTAAACAAAATCAACCAAACAAACCGTTCGAAATGAGTAAGTTATTAAAAACTTAATGTAAGTAAATATATTATTACAAGAGTCGAATCAAATTTCACCTAACTGTCTACGTCGTGTGATATGTAAATATTTTAGTCAAAAGCCACTTACGCACGCGCACACGCAAACACACACACACACACACACACACACACATTTATGCATTTATGTAAATAACAGGGACTGGTTGGTTTATGATTTAACCTTTTAAGAGGGCCTAGGTGAAGATGTCAGTATTTTAAGCAAAGTCGACATTTCTGTCTCGACACTGATTACTATTTCCAGAAATAACAGAAATAAGATCAACTGTACGTCAAAGATTTATTTGCTTCTAAAGCAAAAGAAATGGCAAAGCATCTTGCCCCTCAAAATAAAACCAACGAATGCATACAGATACATACAAGTATACGTAAATGCAAACAGAAATTATATATATATATATATATATATATACTCATCGCTCATTCAGTAATGAATTAGATCACTCTGGCTACTGGCGTATGATACATCATATGCTAAAAGTCTGCCTCCTTCTACCGAGCGCCCATAGTCCAGACGTAGAATCGCCAACAATTCGGTCAGGTTTCAATCCTGGGTTAAAAGCAATCGGATGTCTAACCGTACTGATGAGCTGTGATACAGCGAAACATATCTGTTTGCGAATGACTATATATATATATATATATATATATAAATATACACGCACACATTCATGCACATATGCTTGGTTACATGTGTCAGATATATTGGAGAGTGCGAATAAATGTTCAGTCCAAGAGGCTTTTTTTCTCTCAAGTATGCGAAATTTAGTCATTTGGGCGGATTTTGGTAGTTGGGTTGCGCCTAGAATTTTTCAGTAACCCACTCTTAAGTCTATGTGTATCTAAATACATATACATTACCGGCTATAATTATTAAGACATCCCAGTTTTTTAAAAAAAATTATGTATTTCTTAATATTTTTAGTATTCTTGCCAAGTGGATATTTCTAAATGAAAATAAAATGGTTCTTTTATTAGTATTACTTTGCAAATTTTTCAAGGCAGCCAGGAAGCCTTTGCTTCGGTTAGCCAAGAAGAAGAGACTAGCATGGGGAAGAGAGCACAAAAACTGGACACCAGAACAGTTCATTTGATGCACATTTTATTGTGCAGTATTAACAAAGAAAAATTCTATTTTTATTTAGAATTATCCACTTGGCAATAAATACTAAAGATGGTATGAAATATATCATTACTTTTCAAAAACTGGAGTGGCCTAATAATTATGACCGGTAGTATATATATATATATATATATATATATATATATATATATATATACAAGATTGTGCAAAAGTATTTAGACAAAAACTATTTTAACTTTTATGAGGTATATTGACAGAAAATAAACAATTTAATTAAAGTAATTTTATCTGATATACTCAACAAATGCTTTATTAAGAAGAATACTTGTTACAAAATAAATTTAATATTAGTATAATAGACTATTGCTTTGCTCACAGACTTCATTCTGTCAGACATTGACATCACAAGCTTCTTCAATGTATCTAATGGTATCTCCTGCCAAGCAGCTTATGCTTGCTCCCAAAGTGTGTCTTGCGAAGTAACATTAGATTTATCAATTCGAGAGGGGGGGGAATAAGAAAAACGTTAGTCATATCCAAGGATAATAGAATAATGAGTAGTTTCAAAATAACATAAGAATTAAATATAACTTCTTTTTAATACATTTCTTTTACACCTAGTTTTAAATAATCAATATTTATTAGCAATTTACTTGGCTTTTCACTCTGTATTTGAACTTCAGTGAGGTTTTTAGGAATATCAGCCCTGTCCTAATACTTTTTGCACACTACCGGTAGTGTGCAAAAGTATTAGAATAGGGGTGATTTGAAACTTTATTTTGATGCCTCATAAAAGATAAAATAGTTATTGTCCTAATACTTTTGCACAGTACTGTATATATATATATATATATATTACAGTTTATCGAGGCAGCCGATAGTATTCTAAACATCTATTGTTAAATATAACAGACAAATATAACAGTCTATTATGTTTAATAATGAGCCGTTCTAAACATCATATTTTGGCTTTAATTTCAAGTGAAAGACAAAAATTGTTCAACATTTGTATATTTATTTATTGAGCTGATTTCAAGCTTTCAGCTCACATGAGACATCTTCAGAAAGGTTACAGGTTAACATAAAGACACCCACCATTAAAGATATATTATGTTGTGTTGACAGAAAATATTGCTATACGACGATAAAAGTCACCGAATAGCAGACGCAGGTCATAGATTTGTAATGCGGTTCTATGACGCCACACCGCGTGAGCGACCGAAATGTTAACAGAACTATATGTTTAAATGCAATGTCATGTGTTGTTACCAGATTAAAATGTGATTTTATTAAGTGTGAGTTGCTTTGATTTAATGTAGATGGCCTCCAATATCTGAAGGTACTTTTTACTGTGTGTATGTGTAAGTATTATTGTGTTATCGACTAAAATATTTCTAATATTACTTACATTGCTATATTTTTTTAAAGAATGTTGTTTAATTGAACTATGATCAGAAAGGTGGCTGGTAAGTCTTCGGGAGAGCGCGGTGTTAGTAAAACTAATATATGTAATCAGCTACATTCACTACCCACACAACTTTCTTCAAAATTCAAACGGACAATTCACAAGACTATCACTAACCACCACCAACATCCCACACACAACTCACCAAAGATAAGAAAAGAGGATTTCCATTCTTGTTCACACCACCTGATGAGACATTGTAGTTTCAATGTCGAAACAAATGTACGATTTGTAGTGGATATATAAAACATTTGTACATGTTCTAAAATATAATTTATAATAAATAAATAAATAAATAAATAAATATATATATATATATATATATATATATATATATATATATACATATATATATATATATATATATATATAAAAACACGCCACTTATATATAACAGGCTAAAATTTTCTTTCTCTGATTCCATGCGCCTATGGCTTAGGGGCTAGCGACTTCGACTGACATCAATTCGGTCGAATTTCGATCCCAGCCAGAAGCAAGTGGACGTCTAACCACACTGATGAGCTGTGATACAGCGAAATAGGCTTGTATGTGGATGAAGAATATATATATATATGAATACTAGGAGTATAGCCCGGCGTTGCTCGGGTGTAATGAAAGCTTTAAAACTAATCCATGGTCCTGGAGCTCAGACTCTTTGGACGTTGACACGAAAGACTAAAAAGCAATAGTTGTTTCCAGTTAAAACGAAACGGTAGACTGAAAGAAAAATGAATGGATGTAAGCCAAATTTTGATTTCCTGGTATCGAAATCAAATTTTCCGCACTATTGTAAGAACTGCAACCTTGAAACTTCTAAATATCGTTTCTTATGTCTTTGTCTATGAGTGTATCAAATTTGATTAAAATCGGACCACTCCTATAACCCGATTTTTTCGATTATCGATATTTATCGGGGGTACCTCGACACAAAACCTAGCTAAGAACACTCGCAGACGCTTATAGTACAACTGTGTAAATTTTCAAGAAAATCGGTTCAGTCGTTTCAGAGTCAATAGGTAACGGATACACACACACAGACACACACACAGAGACAAAGTTCCATTTATAAATAAGTTTAGATACAAATGAAGAAGAATAAAATTGAAACGTCAAAATATGCATTTAAAACAATGCTCGATATAAAAATAGAGCAATTGATATTTATTATTAATTATTACATAAGAATATGTGAAAACTATTACACAATTGTACATTTTCCTTCGACATTGAAAGAACAATATCTCAACAGGTAACTAAGATTTGATGCTTACCATTCTTGTTAACTACTTGATGAGACATTGTTCTTTCGATGTCAAAACAAAATGTACATTTTTGTAGTAGTTTTTCACATGTTCTAATACAAAAATTAATATTATATATAGGCTGTCCATAAAGTCCGTGTGCACTTTTAAAATTTATAACTTTATTTGTATTTGTGATAGAAATAATCTGTAAAAAATGTTTTAAAGTTTAATGTACCTAGTTTTAAGTATAGTTATTGAATCATTCTTTACCACAAAATTTGCTACAATTTTTAGATAAGTAAACACATGGATTGGAAGGGGTGGACCATTTTATTGGCCTCCACGTTCCCCAGATTTGACTCCATTAGATTTTTTTATGGGGACATGCTAAAACAATTGTGTATACAACTAAACCTAGTTCATTAGAAGATTTGAAAGATAAAATAACTAATGTGATTTCAGGCATTACTGTAAATCAGTTAGCAAATGTTTTGCGTGAACAAAATCTTATTTGTATTACTAACGATGGAGGACATGTGGAAACTTAGATAAAATTTCAATAAAACCTTAAAAAAATACAAATTTACTTCTTTCTAATCTTTTTTGCAAATTATTTCTATCGAAAATAAAGTAAAGTTATATATATATATATATATATATATATATATATATTCTAAACATATGCTGTTAAATATAACAGACAATGAATGTATATTATGTTTAATCATGAGCCGTTCTAAACACCGTATTTTGGCTTTAATTTCAGATGAAAATAAAAACAAAAATTCTAAAATTCTCCAACATTTGAATATTTTTTCATTATGTTGGTTTTAAGCTTTCGGCTCACATGAGCCATCTTCAGAGAGGTTACAGGGACGTTAATATAACAACATGCACAATCAAAGACGATTTTTTGTATCTCATGTTGACATGAAACTTTGCTAAGTAACGATAACAGTTACCAAGTAGCAGACGCAGTTTGTAAATTTGTAATGCGGTTCTATGACGTCACACCGCGTGAGTGCTCGAAATGTTAAGAAAACCATATAATTAAATGCAATGTAATGTGTTATGACCAGATTTAAATGTGATTTTATTAAGTGTGAGTTATTTTGATTTAATGTAGATCATTAAATATACATTTAATGTATATATATATATATATATATATATATATATATATATATATATGTATTCACAGCTCATCAGTGTGGTTAGACACATCCACTTGCTTCTGGCCTGGATCGAAACTCGACCAATTTGGTGTCAGTCTGAGTCGCTACCCACCTAATCCATAGACGCATGGAATCAGAGAAGGGAAATTTTAACTGGTTGTATATAAGCAGTGTATATACACGCCAGTCACCGAAATATTTTATATATATATATATATATATATATATATATATTACTTTAAAATTCACAAACGGAAACATCTCTCAAGGGATACTTTTCGCCAACAACACATCAGGAGAGAACAGTTGGTAGTGTTCAAAGAAAAAAACGAAAAAATATTATTATTATTATTATTTTATGTGCGCTGTCCCTTCAGGACGTAGGCGATCATGGTTCTCCACGTCTCCCTATCCCTGGTGGCTCTTAGCATGCTTTCTCCTGTTACACCTCGCAAACCCCGTTCCCTCATCCACCTGATCAGGCCCTGCAAATATGTTATCCGCTGCCTTCCTCTGTCTCTTTTTCCCTCTATCTGGCCTGTTAGTATCAGATTCTCCAAGCCCTCCTTCGTCATTGCATGTCACAGGAACCTCAGTTGTCTCTTCCTGGTGCTCAGTATTAATTTCGTTTTCGTTGCTATTCTTTCCAACACCTCATCGTTGCTTGCATGCTCAGTCCACGATATCCGCAGCATCCTCCTGTAGAACCACATTTCCGCTGCTTCCAGTTTTGTCCTCATTTTTTATGATATTCATCAGCTTTTCGTGCATATTTAGAGATGAATCAACCTGAAGAACATTTAAGCCTGATGAAATAGTAAATGTCGAAACTTGAGAGATAAAAATAAAACAAAAATGACAATAAAAATATTCTTCTTCTTCTTCTTGTATGGTGTTTTCAGGACGTAGGCAATTATGGCCTTCCATATTTTCCCATCCCTAATGGCTCTTAACACGCTTTCTCCTGTTCAGTCAGTTAAGTGCCATACGTGATACACGCTTTGGGCGATCATGTCTCGAAGGAGACATAACTGACTGGGCAGAAGATTTTCTATCCTGCTATTTAAAGTAAAGCTGAAGGGAGAAGAGACGGATTGTATTAATAATTAGTAATTATTGGGGGATCAGCTTATTACTTCATAACAATATGAAACCGATCCCCCACTTTATGCCCAGTATTATCTTCATTTACTCAGTTAAGTGCCAAATGTGATACACGCTTTGGGCGATCATGTCTCGAAATAGATATAGGCAGAAGATTACCCCGTAGTAGGTTGTCATTGCTTCCTGTGGTAGACTGGTTTCCAGCCAAGGCTATAAAACCAAATCTGTCCTAATATTTAACCCATAACTGGAGGGAAGAGACGGATTAATATCTTTCCCAAGGGTATTTGCGCGTAAGTGAATGTAAGGAATTCAACTGGAATTCGAACACGGCACCCCGATCTCTCGTTCCGAGTCAATATCCACTGCACCAAAACGCACACCCTCCTGTTACCCAATCCACATTTCGCTCTGTCATCCATTTGCTCAAGCCCACCAAGTATGTTACGCTTTACTTTCCCCTGTCTCTCTGTTCCTCTATCAGACCTGTGCGTATCATATTCTCCAAGACCTCCTTCCTCATTACATGTCCCAAGCACTGCGGCAGTCTTTTCCTGATGTTAAGTATTAGTTTCACCTTCGTTTACATCCTTTTCAAAACCTCATCATTGCTCACACGTTCTGTTCATGGTCTCCTCAGCCTCCTTCTGTAAAACCAAATTTCGGTTGCTTCTAGTCTCTCCTTAACTGTTGAGGAGATTTTCCAGCATTCCCTACCATATATATATTTTTTTAATCATATCGCACCGAGCAAGGCAGTAACGCCACTGATGTGCAGGGGGCTACATAAGAGTAAAACGATTAGAGGAGAGTGAAGAGAAGGACGAACCAGTTAGAAAGGAGCAAGAGAAGGATGGGAATACAGGTGTGATGACAGTTGCAAAGGTGGAGAGAAAGGAAAGGATTACGGAAGAAATATCACGTGACAATCCTTCTTTGTTTCCAGCGAAATTTTCCTGTCTCTTATTACTCTACTCAGCTTCTGGAATGCTCTTTGGTCATGTCAATTCACGTTCGGATCTCAGTGTCACACATTCCGTCTTCTGTTAGAACATTTCCCGGCGGACCTGAAACAGACTACCACCACGTTTAATTTTGTTGTTTATCTTTTTTCTTTTTTTTTTTTTTTACTTTTTTTCCGCTCAGTCCTATCGATTACCCCCTTAGCTTTACGAGTGACAAAAAATTTTTTAAAAATTTCAATATTTAAACATTTTTTCTCATACAATGTAAATCGAGCCTCCATCTTGAAACCAGTCGCCGGTACGACATTACCGCCACCAGTAAATTTGTTCATTATCAAATTTTTTGGAATATTTTCAGTGCAATATTATCTTTTACACCTTAAATCTTACGAATGATGAAGAAAATTTGCAAAATTTTCAATATTTAAACAATTTTAGCGGGTGGGCGGATCATTTTCTCATACAACCTTATAGTGGTTTGAAAATGGAGGATTGATTTACTTTAACGTTGTATGAGAAACTGAACCCCACTCACAAATTTGTTTACATATTGTATTTTTTATAAAATTTTTTGATAATCGGAAAGTTTAAGTAACCATCGATAGAACTGCGCTTAAAAATGTAAAAAAAAAAAATGAAAAAACAACGAAATTAACATAAACAAAGCGACCCCAACGCGAATGGATTGAAAATGGAGGATCGATTTAACGTTTTATAAGAAACTGACCCCTCCAAAAATTTGTTTAAATATTGTAATTTTTCAATTTTTTTTTTTTTTTTTTTTTTGATAATCGGAAAGTTTAAGTAACAATCGATAAGACTGCAACGAAAAAAGTAAAAAAAACAAAAAAAAGAAAAACAACAAAATTAAACGTGGTGGTAGTCTGCTACAGGTCCGCCGGGCTTCTTTTTACTAGTGGTCATGCATTAAGTTTTTTTTTGTAGTTTATATGTCGACCTTTCTTTCCGCTTTCTTCAGTTTCCTTTTTTTGAAGATCTTGTAGTTTCCTTTTTTATGTCTTCTATCATTACTGTATCATCTGCGTTCAGATTGCATATTGTTCAGATTGTATCCGCTAAAGACGAATCTTGATATGACTTCTAGTGTTCTCAAAATTTTCTCTCTGTATAAGTTGAATAAGTTTGCTTGATCTGATTCAATCTTTCCTAACTAACCGCATAATGAAGGTCATCTTGAATGGACATGCCTCCACATCCTACTGCACTAACGCTTTATCCTAGGCCCGACACTCTTCCTGATCTTCATAAATGATCTCCCAGACATGATCAAATCCCAAGTAGACATCTACGCAGATGGCACCACAATTTACTCCTGAATCAGTAAGAAATCCGGCGAGGCGTTCAAACATAACCTCGCTGCTGATCTTGAGAAAAAGCTGCACTCAGTGGTGGACTGGGGTAAGAAGTAGCTTATAAATTTCAATGCTTCTAAGCGAAACTGCTATCTGTCAACCATCACAGGCAACATCTCCTGACCCCCATAAGCATGGACCAAGCAAATCTCCCTGAAAGCAATATACTGTGCTTCCTCAGCCTTACCCTTTCTTCCGACCTCAAGTGGAATCATTACATTGAGTCAATAGCTAAATCCAGTGCTAGGAAGGTTAAGTCAGCGTGTCGAGCAATTAAATTTCTTCCACCTGACTCCATTTTACACATATACAAATCAACCATCCGTCCGTGCGTAGAATACTGATGACATAAATGGTCAGGGGCCCCTACTGTTCATCTCAGTGTTCTCGACAGGCTCCGAGGGAGAATCTGTAATGTGATAGGTACCGACTTGGCAGTTCGACTCCAGCCACTTTCTCACCGGCGGGATGTGGCTTCCCTCTGTCTATTATACAAGTATTTTCCTGGCTTCTGCACCGACGAACTTAAGTCACTGGTGCCCCCGCCACAAGAATTTACTCGTGCAACCAGACTGGAAACAAGGTCCCACCCATTTACATGTGAGTTCAACCAAAGGCAGCCAAGAGTTCTACCCCACCAGCTTCTTTTCTCGCATTTCCCGCCTGTGGAACTCCCTTCCATATTCTTGCTTTCCTGACGACTACAACCTCCAGGAATTTAAATGCAATGTCAATACCCATCTCTTAACCACTTGACTCCAGTTCTTTCTACGTCACCCTGTATATCTTGTTCTTTTCCTTTCTCTCTACCTTCCACCTGTGGGACTCCCTTCCATATACTTGTTTTCCTGACGGCTACAACCTCTAGGAATTTAGATGCAATGTCAATACCCATCTCTTATCCACTTGACTCCAGTTCTTTCTACGTCACCCTGTATATCTTGTTCTTTTCCTTTCTCTCTACCTTCCACTCGTGGGACTCCCTTCCATATACTTGTTTTCCTGAAGGCTACAACCTCCAGGAATTTAAATTCAATGTCAATACCCATCTCTTATCCACTTGACTCCAGTTCTTTCTACGTCACCCTGTATATCTTTTTCCTTTCTCCCTACCTTCCACTCGTGGGACTCCCTTCCATATACTTGTTTTCCTGTCGGCTACAACCTCCAGGAATTTAAATTCAATGTCAATACCCATCTCTTATCCACTTGACTCCAGTTCTTTCTACATCAGCCTGTATATCTTGTTCTTTTTATTTTTCTCTACCTTCCACCTGTGGAACTCCCTTCCATATACTTGCTTTCCTGTCGGCTACAACCTCCAGGAATTTAAATGCAATGTCAATACCCATCTCTTAACCACTTGACTCCAGTTCTTTCTACGTCACCCTGTATATCTTGTTTGTTTTTTCTTTCTCTCTACCTTCCACCTGTAGAACTCCCTTCCATATTCTTACTTCCCTGTCTGGAGGTGGTTTGCTGCCAGTAGTTGTTCTTCATTACTCTAAAGACTTTATAGATTATGCCTAGGTTGCTGAGCATTTCTATCAAATCTTTGCGGCGTACTTTATCGAATGCCTTTTCATAGTACACAAGTACACGTCCATCTGCATTTGGATTGCACTTTCTGAGAACATTCTTAGCATAAACCGCACTGTCATTGTCCGATCTCTGGCTTGATTCTGCTGCGCGATCTATTTATCAGGATTCGGAATATGATTTTTGTTATGTGATTCATGAAGTTGATTGTTTGAAGGAGTTCACATTCTTTTACGCCTGGTTTTTAAGCAGTGCTATGAAAATCGATCTGCTTAGCTCTTCCGGTATCTCACCACTGTTATAGATTTCATTTATTATTTCTGAAATTTTGTCTACGCCGAAGTCATCTATTGTTACTAGTATCTCTATTACAATGCTATCTGGTCCATCTGCTTTGTTTCAATTCAGTTCTGTCAGTGCGGCTTCCACTTCAGATTTTAATATTTCCGGTTCGTCAGTATCTCTGTACATATTGCTCTCTGTTTTCGCAGAAGAGATCTTTCCTATATTCTTCCCATCGCTTTACTAAGCCTTTTCACCCAATAGAAGCATGAGAAGGTACTCATTCCTGAAAAGAGTAACTGAATCCTGAGGGGCTGTGAAACTTTCTGTTACCGAACGATCTAAAGCACACTGAATGAAAGTGCGGTTTCCCCCTCCAAAAGTAGTTTATAACCCTGCTGCAGACCGACCAGCTATTTTGTCTATTTGTAGAGGAAAGGCTGCTCGGACTTGATATAAATAATTTGATGAATTTTCAGATGGTAATGCAGCTGTGCTCGGCTGATTATGGTGAGAGCCTCAGAAATTGGATTATTTATTAAGTGTTCTGTAATCCAAAAATGAAACTATTAAAAAGCGTATGCAAATTTACATCCTGTTGTCGATGGTACGTCCTGATCAATCGTATTTGTAATATTTTTCATACTTTATATGGCCTAGCAAAAAAAAAAATTAATCGTAAAGACTTATGGAAGCGGTTAGCGCTCGGAAATATGTAAGTTTTAAATACATGTTGAGAATCCTTTATTCGAAGTTATTCTTCATTACAGGCTAAGAATCTTTTACCCGAATTCTTAGGACCAGAAGTGCATCGATTTTTTTTTTCAGATTTTGAAATACAGGCTATTTAACTTGTATATATCATCTATAAAATGGGTCATCTTGGGAATGGAACGCAAGCATAAACACCATATCAGTCAGTTAGGTGCCATACGTGATACACACTTGGGCGATCATGTCTAAAAGGAGACATGACTAACTGAAGATTTTCCTGAAATCAGTTGCCATTACTTTCTATGGTAGACTGGTGACCAGTCAAGACTATTGAACCCAATCTGTTCTGTTATTTAGCCCATAGCTGGAGGGAAGAGATAGATTAATACCTTTCCCAATAGTATTTGCGTATAAGTGAATGCAACGAATTCAGCTAGATTTCGAACTCGGCTCTCCGATTTCTCGTCACAAGCCGATATGCACTGCACCACAACGTACGTTTACATTTCATAACACAGCTTATACATATACCCTAAAGATAGTTTTATATAAATAAAATAAAACCCTGAAAATAATTTTATTTAAGATTTTATACATACACATAGAGGTAATAACGCTAATCATGGAATACACGCACAAATCTTTAAGTCGTGAAATAAGGATTTCTCGTAAAAAAAATGTTTTGTACTTTTTGTACGTCTACAAAAAAAAAAAAAAAAAACCTGATCACTATTTACAAAAATGTATATAAATGCAGGAACTTTTTGAAATTTTAAATATTAGCTTTACTGAGCAAGAAACGCCCAGTAACATTTGCTTACATTCATTCGCCAAAAATCCGTAGTCTCTAATATTAATTCGTAATATTTTTTTAAGTAAATCTTAATTTTTATTAACCAATAGTCGATGAGTAAGACCGATCTCTATTTTCATCAAACATTAACATTAATGCTCCAATAAACTGTTTTTAGAGTCTGTTCTTATGTTCATCAAATTAAAAATTACTTTTATTTTGATTGTAACAATGATTTCCTAATCGTGGTGTTTGGCTAGTTTTGAACCTTTTAAAACTCTTCAACTTGAAATAAACACCATCACTTGATAAGACATAAGTAGTATCGAAACAAAATAGCTACTTTTGTAGCGACATTAAAACATATTTATGTTATAAATCTAAACTTATTTATGAATGGAGCTTTATCTGTGTGTATGTCTCTGTGTGTATGTCTCTGTGTGTGTCCGTTACATATAGACTCTGAAACGGCTGAACCGATTTTCTTGAAAATTTACACAGTTGTACTATAAGCGTCTGAGAGTGTTCTTAGCTAGATTTTGTGTCGAGGTACCCCCGATAATTATCGAAAATTGATAATCGAAAAGATCGGGTTATAGAAGGAGTGGTCTGATTTTAATCAAATTTCATACACTCGTAAACAAAGACATAAGAAACGATATTCAGAAGTTTCAAGGTCGCAGTTCTTACAATAGTGCAGAAAATCGATAATATATATATATATATATATATATATATATATTGGGACATACACATATGTGAACACATTCAAAAACATATGCACAAAACATTGAAGCAAATATTTGATCAAACGCATCACTCAATTAGTCCCGGGCATGTCATGTAGATAGTAAAAAAAGTCCATATGATTTTTATAAAATACTAACCTTCAATAAGCACGCTACAAAATTTGGGCCCAATCTTGAAACTTCTGAATATTGTTTCTCATGTCTTTGTCTATGAGTGTATCAAATTTGATTAAAATCGAACCACTCCTTCACTAACACGATTTTTTCGATTTTCAATATTTACTGGGGGTACCACGGCACAAAACCTATCTAAGAACACTCGCAGACGCTTATAGTACAACTGTGTAAATTTTCAAGAAAATCGGTTCAGCCGTTTCAGAGTCTATAGGTAACGGACACACACACAGACAGACACACACACACACACACACACAAAGTTCCATTTATTATATAAGTTTAGATATAAAGTGAGAGGAAAAAAACGAAAGGGAGATATCATAGTCCCGACTTAATCGAACACATAAACACTAATCAGATTTGTCATCAAAGGAACATAAATCATAAATCAACGGACCCTTTTCTTTTGTATGAAGCGATTTATTGTGAACAAAAGACGAAAACAATCTCCGTCCCTTCATTCATAACAGAAATGATTTTAAACCAAAGATTTCTACTTCTGAATTGATCTTTCGTACACGCATCACAAAAATCAATCCAAATATATTGCATCGAGAACAAAAGTTATATCGTATTTTGTGAATAGGTGGCATTTGAACATTCGGTTTAGTTTCACACCTGAATTAATTATTTTAACTAATCAATCATATATTAGATTTTTGCAAGCATTCGTGCATGTTACGGAAACTATGCGGACCTGTACGACGCTACCACCATCTTTAAATTTGTTGATTTACTTTTTTTTTTTCAGTGCAGTCTTATCGATTACACCCTAAACTTTCTGACTGACAAAAAATTTAGAAAAATTTCAATATTTAAACTATTTTAGGGGTAGGGGGGCTCAGTTTCTCAAACAACGTTATAGTAAATCGATCCTCCATTTTGGAACAACTTGACGGTACGACATTACCACCACCTATAAATTTGTTGATTATGAATTTTTTTTTTACTTTTTTCAGTGCAATATTATCGATTAAACCCTAAACTTTCAGATTGACAGAAATAAAAATTTGGAAAAATTTCAATATTTAAACAATTTTAGGAGGGCTCAGTTTCTCAGTTTAAAAAAAGGCAAGAACTTGTCAAAAAGAAAAAAAAAGCATAAACAAAGCGACCCCAACGTGAGTGGTTTCAAAATGGAAGAACGATTTACTATAACATTTTATGAAAAACTGAGCACCTTTTCGTTTTGCCACACTAGACCGTTTTTCTTGAACAGTGAAGGCATATTGGCATCGGCCAAGGGCGCATTCCAAAAACTGAGTAGAGTATGGAGAGACAGGAAAATTTCGTTGGAAACAAAGGAAAGCGGACTAGACTGTCATGTGATATCTGTCCTCTTATATGGCAGCGAATGCTGGACAATCTCCTCAAGGATAAAAGAAATACTCAAAGCCACAGATAAGTGGTTTTACAGAAGGATACTGAGGATGCCATGGTCCGAAAATGTGAGCAACGACGAAGTTTTGGAGAGAACGGAAACGAAAAGGAAACTTATACTTAACATCAGGATGAGACAACTGAAGTTTCTGGGACATGTCATGAAGAAAGACGGATAAGAGAATCTAATACTCACGGGAGGGATAGAGGGAAAGAAAGACAGGGGAAAGGAGCGCTGACATACTTGGCTGGCTTGATCTTGTGAATGGTGAAGCTGGGTTTAGGAGATATACCAAGAGGGAAAGTGTTAAGAGCGACAAAGGATAGCGGCAAGTGGAGGTTCATGATCGTCTACGCACTTAAGAGACACAGCACATAAAATAAATTGGTCGCAGTTATTGCTTCGCTGATTGGAAGAGGTTCAAAGTGGGTTACCTCTCAGTAATCCCACCAAACGAACACCAACATCTTTATTGGGTGTAAAACCGCTTCAGACACGAGTTCTGCGTAGTCACTCGTTTATTTCAAACTCCGTTTGCATTGGACACAAACGTAAATGGCCCATTTCCCATAGCTTTTGAAAATTGTGTCCAAGAACAATATTCAACAAAGTCTAACTTGCAACTGAATGATGCAACGTTTCAATATTGAAAACACCAGAAATCCGCACCAAAACATGTGGCATAGGAAATTAAGAATTAAAATCAACTTTCTTCTTCATTTTTACAAAATTCACAATGACGTGTGAAATCCTGGTTTTTCCCAAGAAGAAAAGGATTGACCATGCGATTAAAGAAAAAGTCGAAACCGGATTTCGCAAGTAAATGTTAAATTGATTTTCTAGCCAATGGAAGCGATTATCAAGACCAAAAAAGGATTTCGTGATCCAGTGCAAAAAATCTAAATGCTATAAATACTTCGGTCGGCGTCATTCAGTCAGACATGGATGCAGGAGAGACGACAAGCTTAAATGCAACAAGGTAGAAACTTCAACTCGGACATAAGGTCGCGCCACACATTGTTCTCCTTCCTTCTCTTGTGTTGATTCCTTTTACTTCTTCTTCTTTATCCAAAGACATTCCTACCAAACGAACTCTTATACAAACATACGTACGCATGAACTCTTTCCAACAAATTACTACTACCTCGTTCACCCGGCTGTCAACCCTCATGTCAGATCCCGGTCGGGACGGCACCGATAGATGTAACATGTCAAGCCGGGCTGGCCGTTTGTCTAATGTGACGCTCGTGACGATCCTAGTTGTGACACTGCTACCCGGATGGCCGGTTGGTTTGGTCGCTGATGCTGGTCAATATGTTCTCGTCCAGATACGTCGCCACAAAAGCCGGTTTACAAGACGTCTTTTGCAACAACGCGCCACTGTCCCACGTTGTGATTAGATCCCAGAGGTCACGTCGTGCAATTTTAGTAGTCGCCTTT
Organism: Ascarosepion bandense; assembly: GCA_037127315.1. NCBI lineage: Eukaryota > Metazoa > Mollusca > Cephalopoda > Sepiida > Sepiidae > Ascarosepion > Ascarosepion bandense. The sequence goes on from JBBBDQ010000317.1 coordinate 2,897,065, forward strand.
TTGAGCCATTCCGGACACTGGTGTACACTTGTGGTCTGGAAAAAAATAAACACGGCACAAAAAAAAATTAATAAGGTAAATGAACGAGGTCGAACACGCTTGGAGAGTTACGAAGAAAGTTTTTATATTAAAAAAAACAATGTTTTTCTTTTCCCAGGAATACAGTTATCAAAAATGATAATACAGTTGACGAAAATGCCGGTTAAAACGGAGAGAGAAAGTTCGCTTAAAGCATCATAGCTTCCAATCCTTAAATAAAATGTCTTGTCTAAGTTTCGCTGGCGTTGAAGTAAACGGATCTCTTCAAATTTTCACCAAAGTCTTTTGACGGATTTCATTAAAGTCTTTTTACCTATTCTCTATAATCAGGGTTGTCAATTTTCTATGTAACTTCTGAAACAGCAAAGTTGTTTCGGGTTCTTATTGGCGTTTAAAGGAGTTTACCGAATCATAGCGAACGAAGAATCAGAATTTTCACTTTTCCCGCGACTAAAAAAAAAAAATAATGACGTTCTTTCGGGATTCATGTCGATGGCGCATTATTCCACATTAACTCCTTGAGTTAACTTGTGGCAGGCTTCATTTGAAATTAACTCTTTAGCCATAAGTTCTTGGGTGGGCGACCAACCGTGGGTCATAGCTCCCTGGTTGGGAACCTTCTTCCCCAGTGGTTACATTTTCTCTGAATACTCCAAACAAAAAACTGAGAGACTGAGAAAAAACTCTCAGAAACTCTCAGCAACTCTATGAATTTTCTCGTCGGATTTTCATAACCAGTTTCGATCCTCTCTGTGAATCCAGCCGGCTCGAAGCTCTCGGCCAATGAAATCGCCTTCCGCCCACTCGATTTGTGGAAGGGGTTTAGCTCGACGAATGAGATCCCGCCAGCTCACATTGTATTTCGATTTTCCAATTTCCCACAGATTCACTTGTTTACCAGAAAGTCTGTCGGGGGACCTTGGCCCCGCGTGACCTCATCAAATAATTCTGACACCTGTTTTGACTAAACGTTTTCAGCTTACTGAAATGTCCGTTTCAAACACGAAGGAAGAAAAACTTATATCGCTTTCCTTTTTCTTTCCCAGAAATAGTTAAATTTTATATTCCCCGGATTTTAGAAACACATGACAGTAAAAATAGTTTATTTTTCTATTCCCCATATTTCACAAGTATTTGATAGTATTAAAATTATTATTTTTTTACATAAGCTCACATCGCGTATTGCAATAAAGCATTACTAACGATATTGCCAATATCAATTTCTCTCTCCGTTGTTTTAAACCAAACAAGGGAAAGTATCCCCGCGGCAGAAGGAAAAGTATCCCTGCCGGAGATTGTGTCACACTACGAACATTTCTTCAACTCTTGATACCCTTAACTTTCTCATTGAACTTTTAACTACTATCGATTCTTTTAAGAAATTCCTATTTTAACATAAAAATGTATATCTTTATTCTACCACTCTTCCACACAAATCTACACATTCCAACCTTCTGCTGAAAAACTTCTGATAATTCTGATGATAATTCTGGATAAAACATGTAAGCTGTAGGAAGTTTGGTTATGTATGACAAAAGGCCGAATTAATAAGCATTAACCATCTTCCTATAGCTTCAAACAAACACCGGTAAATTTATATTAACAATGAAAATCGAGAACAAACTTTTACAATTACCTGAAAATTTTGTAAGTGAATTTTATGTAGGATAACTATCAGAAGAAATTCAATGATTTTAAATAACTGCTGAATGTTAAATATATTCAAATACTGTTCATTATCATTAACTGTTATTTATTGAAATTCCAAGTGTTGAGCTTTATTTCCTTGATTCAGATGAGTCTGCCAAATATTGTGTTTGAGACAAATAAAATTGTTAGGGCGCCGCTCCTATTTGACAACAAATGGACTGTTCCCATTGCTATATATAGCAATGGTGGATACCGAGTCACTAGACTGACGACTCTACAACACTGTCAGCGCTCTGCCTTCGGGTAGAGGGCGCTCTCTGCTTCCGAGCGGAGAGCAATAACCCAGTCGTGGTTCCGCCGAAGGGTAGAAGCACGACTGGGCAAAAATAGACAGACATTTTTTGGCCGGGCCATATAACCCGGAAATCCCAGATATAAACTGACCATGTGTCATATGTTGCCCTTACTGGGAGGGACAGCTAAATAATGAGTCGTAGAGAGTCACTTGAGAGTCTTTAATGAGTTACTGAAGAGTCAGTGCGAGTCAGTGAAGAGTTAGTTACACTTCCGGTGGCGTACCGGAAGTAATCACGTATACACACGTCTTACGACGGATTGGACTCTTGTATCTTTCTATTGTAAATATTACTAATCACTTCTGTACATACTAACCGTCTTTCCGCGGAATACAACTTATATTCTGATTCTGTTATTGAGTTATTCATTTATACTTGGCGACATAACAAAAATCAATATTCATAAAATGAAGGATCTTTTGCTTTCGCAAGAAATTTCGCTTGTCGTGCCTTCTAAATCTTTTACACAAACCGAATGTTGACCGTTGGACGACCCAGACCAGACTGCGTAAATACGTTTACTGAGCATCGGCTCAACACATGCATCCGCTTTAATCAAACCAAAATTAATAATAAGGACCAGTCACAGATACTTCCACTCAAAAAGCAAAAGCTTAATTTCAAGCCATAAAAACTATCTAAATCCAAACAAGACCGATACAGATCGTCGTTTGACGACGACGAATATTTATTTCCGTTTTAATTTCACCACTCTCTATCCCGGTTGGCTAAGCACCCGATAGAAATTAGCAGAATTTGTATCAATATAAATGAATTATATGTTTACTAGCAGCATAGCCCGACGTTTCTCGGGTGTAATGAAAGCTTCATAACTAATCCATGGTCCTGGAGCTCAGACTCTTTGGACGTTGACACGAAAGACTAAAAAGCAATAGTTGTTTCCAGTTAAAGCGAAATCGTAGACTGAAAGAAAAATGAATGGATGTAAGTCAAATTTTGATTTCCTGGTATCGATATCAAATTTTCTGCACTATTGTAAAAATCGTAACCTTGAAACTTCTGAATATCGTTTATGTCTTTGTCTGTGAGTGTATGAAATTTGATTAAAATCAAACCACTCCTTCTATAACCCGATTTTTTCGATTATCGATTTTCAATAATTATCGGAGGTACCTCGGCACAAAACCTAGCTAAGAACACTTGCAGACACTTATAGTACAACGGTGTAAATGTTCAAGAAAATCGGTTCTGCTATTTTGGAGTCTATAGGTAACGAATACACACACACACACACACACACACACACACACACACACACACACACACACACACACACAACGTTCCATTTATAACTAAGTTTAGATTAGATAGATTTACACCTACTCAATATCCGCTTTTGGTTGAGATTTAGATATACGTTTACCGAGGCGGAGAATGGATTTAAACACCAGACCAGTAGCAACAACAACAAGAGGGTTCTGTCTTCCAGAGATTTATTGTAGATATTCTTGTTTTGAAGAATTTCCTTAAATTAAGTCATTTAAATTGTTTCTTAGATGCAAATAGCTTCTCAAGGATGCTTTTCCTCTATACAAAGATCTTGTTGCTTCAAATCCACTGTACATGACTCTATGGTTCCTACATTATACTAGAAACTTATCCCATCATTTCTTACAGAAAATACACACACGCACTTATATATTTCATTGAATAGTATAGACATCAGTCAGTTAAGTGTCACACGTGATACACGCTTGGGCGATCATGTCTCGAAAGAGATATGACTGTCTGGACAAAAAATTTTCCCCTAGTACGTTGCTATTACTTTCTCCGGCAGACTGGTTGCTAACCAATGCTATAGAACCCAATCTGTCGTGCTATTTAACCTATATCTGGAGGGAAGATACCTTTCCCGTATTTGCGTGTAAGTGAATGCAACGAATTCAACTGGAATTCTTTTGGGACGCCCGCGCCTATTCGGCTATAATGGACTATTCCATTACTATGTAAAGTAATGGTGGCATCTACGTAAGAGAGGGTGCCGAGCAGCCGATCGACAAGTCAGTCGTAGACTTCCGGTGACGACCCGGAAGTACCCATTGCTCATACTACGTCTTACGACGCTTGAGACGATTAACCCTTATTCTTGTATTGGATACTAATAAACTTTGTAAATACTATTTTCACGGAATACAACAATTAACCTATTCCTGTTGTTGAGTTATTTATTCTTACTCACGACATAACAAATTCGAACTCGGTTTTCCTATTTCTTGTTCCGAGCCGATATCCACTGCATTACAACGCACATTATTTTTAATGATCCTTGTTTTTTAATTAGTTTCTTGATGTTAAGATTAAATTCTCCAAGAAAGGCGCCATTTTGAATAATTTCATCTTAACATAAAGAAAAATGTTTAGACAAGAGAAAAAGGATCAGTATAAAAATAATTATGCACAATACGATTTAGTTTTGGTTTGGTTTGTTTTACGGCATATCAACAGCTCAATGAGTTATTTAATGCCGACAAGATTTTTTCAATGCATTTGTGTGAATAGAATATATATTCTTTGTAAGAAATCAGTTTGTAGAACAGCTTTCTTTGACGTATTTTTGTAAAGTGTTTTTTTGTTGAGAGTTAGAGGTATGGATGGTATGTATGTTTTTTACAATAGATTTGTATGAATAGAATATATATTCTTTGTAAGAAATCAGTTTGTAGAACAGCTTTCTTTGACGTATTTTTGTAAAGTGTTTTTTTGTTGAGAGTTAGAGGTATGGATGGTATGTATGTTTTTTACAATAGATTTGTATGAATAGAATATATATTCTTTGTAAGAAATCAGTTTGTAGAACAGCTTTCTTTGACGTATTTTTGTAAAGTGTTTTTTTGTTGAGAGTTAGAGGTATGGATGGTATGTATGTTTTTTACAATAGATTTGTATGAATAGAATATATATTCTTTGTAAGAAATCAGTTTGTAGAACAGCTTTCTTTGACGTATTTTTGTAAAGTGTTTTTTTGTTGAGAGTTAGAGGTATGGATGGTATGTATGTTTTTTACAATAGATTTGTATGAATAGAATATATATTCTTTGTAAGAAATAAGTTTGTACATCAGATTTCTTTGACGTATTTTTGTAAAGTGGTTTTCGGTTGAAATTCAGATTTATTGCTGGTAATATTTTTTCCTTCAAAAATGAGTTCCTGGAATTTTTTACTATTTTTATACTTTCATAGTGTTTCGATCCGAATTTAGGGATAAACTATTTGCCCATAATTCGGACCCTAACAGGTGCTACCACCCCGGGTCATGGTAGACTTGGGAGCAACAGCTATTTAGAGGTGGTTCCATGCTCTTCACAACCTCCCAATCAGAAACCTTGCTGCTGATGGAGTTTACTGTCATTTCCAGGATCATCTATCTGGGAAGCATGAATATTGAAATGATTTCCACAAACTGGAGGTGCGAGAAAAGAAACTCCCAAGTTATAAGTTGACTACTATAATGTGCATCAGTAAATCAGTATTATCTCTAGAGAATTCTTGCATTCTAAGAATATTCTATGGCTTAAATAACCTGTAAAAGGTTGATAAGACTTTTAAAAAATCAATCGCTCATAGTTTTAAATCAATAAAATCACAAGAGTGAAGGCAATGTGAATCCACTCCACCATCAATTCGAATATAAAATAAGTTTTATGCAGATAACACCACAATTTACTCCCGTCTCAATAGAGAATGCGCCAAGGCTGACAAAGTAATCCTGGCTGTTGCTCTTCAAAAGGATCTCCAATCAGTGATTAAGTCGGGCAAGAAATGGCTTTCCAATTTTAATGCCCCTAAAACAAAACTGTTCTCCTTAAACCACCATAGAGAAACTTTTCTGTTCGCCATCTGTATGAGTGACGCTAGTCACCTGGAGAGCAAAACACTGTGCCTCATTGACCTCACTTCTTCAACCGACCTGAAGTGGAACAACTAATCAATTGCTTCATCTACTGCTAGGAAGGTTGAATCACTGTGTCGGGTCAGAAATGTTTTTTAGCTTAAGAATCCATCTTGTACTTTTATAAATCTACCATTCGTCCGTGCATCGAATACTGTTGTCATAGCTAGTCGGATGTTTCTGCTATTCATCCCTAGGTTCTTAATAAAATCTAAAAGACAGTCTTCAATATAATCGATCTTGACATGGCATCTTAACTTCAGTCATTTTCTCACCGACAGGATATCGCTTCCTTCTGTTATTTCTACAAATATTTTAATGGCAACTGCCCTGACGAATTTTTTTTCCCGGATGCACTGTTCACATGAATTTAAGCATGCTACTAAACTGACATCCAGGTCCCATCCATTTACTGTTGAAATAGTTAAATATAATCCCTCTTCTACTCTAATAGTTACTTTTGTCGCACTTCCTGACTGTGGAATTTCCTTTCTGTTTACTTGTTTTACTGATAACTACAATCTTCAAAACTCTAAATTTAACGTCAATTGGCATCTTCTATTTTTTCTAAGTATTTGTATGAGTGACGCTAGGTACCTGGAGAGCAAAACACTGTGTCTCTCCTTGGACTCACTTTTCTAACCGACCTGAAGTGGAACATCAACATCGAATCAATCGCTGCATCTACTACTAGGAAGGTTGGATCACTATGTCGAGTCAGGAATTTCTTTTAGCTAAAGAATCCATCTTGCACTTTTATAAATCTACCATTCGTCCGTGCATCGAATACTGTTGTCATAGCTAGTCGGATGCTTCTGCTATTCATCTTCAAGTTCTCGACAAAATCCAAAAATGGATCTGCAATGTAATCGATCCTGACCTGGCAACTCGACTTCAGTCACTTTCTCACCGACATGACGGGGCTAATCTCTTTCTTTTCTACAAATATATTCATGTCAACTGCCCTGACAAGCTTTTTCATGGTATTCAGACAATATGAATTTAAGTTTGTTATTAAATTAGCATCTAGGTCTCACAGTTTTACCGTTAAATGTAATCTCCATTCCTAGTCTAATAGGTTTTTTTTTTCTCGTTTGTAGAACTCTCTTCCATTTACTTACTTCCCTGATTTCTACAATTTCCAAAAATTTAAATGCAACATCAATTGCCATCTTCTATCTCCTTAAATCCCATCCAACTTCTGTCAACTAGTATTTTTCTTCACTGTAACACCCTGCTCACTAGTGGCGGCCCCGTCTTGGGTGAAATGATTTAAAATTATTGGCAAGAAATCTGTGTGTTGAAAATTAAACTAGAAAAAATCTACAAGATATATTGGTCGTAAATGTTTCTCTAAAGACATCGAATATCTGGAAAACTAAGCAAATGAATCAATGTATATTTGGAATAATACTTCCTCTTGAATTCACGCTGCATATTATTTGCCTTTCTCTCTACCTTTGCAACTGTCATCACACCTGTATTCCCATCTTTCTCTTGCTCTCTTCTCTGATGTCCCCTGTAACTGGTTCGTCTTTTCCTTTACTCTCCTCCTATCTAATCTTTTTCTCTTATGTAACCCCCTGCGCATCAGTGGTGTTACCGCCTTGCTTGGGGTCAGTCAGTCAGTCAGTTAAGTGCCATACTCGAAAGAGACATGACTGACTGGGCAGAAGATTATCCCGCAGTAGGTTGCCATTGCTTTCTGCGGTAGACTGGTTGCCGACCAAGGCTATAGAACCCAATCTGTCCTGCTATTTAACCCATAACTAAAAGGAAGAGACGGATTAATACCTTTCCCAAGGGTATTTGCGCGTAAGTGAATACAATGGATTCAACTGGAATTCGAACTCGGTTCCCCGGCTTCTCGTTCCGAGCCGATATCCACTGTACCACAACGCACATAAACGATTAAAAAAAAAGAGGATCTTCAATATAATCGATCCTGACATGGCATCTCAACTTCAGTCATTTTCTCACCGACAGGATGTCGCTTCCTTCTGTTATTTCTACAAATATTTTAATGGCAACTGCTCCGACGAATTTTTTTCCCAGGTGCACCGTTCGCATGAATTTAAGCATGCTGCTACACTGGCATCCAGGTCGCACCATTTTACTGTTGAAATAGTTAAATGTAACAATCTCTTCTACTCTAATAGTTTCTTTTTTCACACTTTCTGACTGTGGAATTCCCTTCCGTTTACTTGTTTCGCTAATAACTACAATCTTCAAAACACTAAATTTAACGTCAATTGGCATCTTCTATTTTTTCTAACGATCTGTATGAATGACGCTAGTCACCGGGAGAGCAAAACACTGTGCCCCCTTGGTCTCACTTCTTCAACCAACCTAAAGTGGAACAACTACACCGAATCATTTGCTGCATCTATTGATAGGAAGTTTGGATCACTGTGTCGTTCTGGGAAGTTTTTTTTTCTAGTCAGAATCCATCTTGCACTTTTATAAATCTACAAATCGTCCGTGCCTTGAAAATTGCTGCCATATCTGGTCGGGTGCTTCTGCTATTCATCTCGAGGTTCTTAATAAAATCTAAAAGACAATCTTCAATATAATCGATCCTGACATATCTTCTCAACTTCATTCACTTTCTCACCGACAGGATGTGGCTTCATTATTTTATTTCTACAAATATTTTAATGGCAACTGCTCTGACGAATTATTTTCCCGGGTGCACCGTTCGCATGAATTTAAGCATGCTGCTAAACTGGCATCCAGTTCCCACGCTTTACTGTTGAAATAGTTAATGTAACCGACTCTTCTACTCTAAGAGTCTCTTTCTTCGCATTTTCCGACTGTGGAACTCTCTTCTCTTTACTTGCTTCAATGATAACTACAATCTTCTAAACTCTAAATCTAACGTCAATTGGCATCTTCTATTTTCTTGAACCCCATTCATTTTTTTTACACATTCCTCAATAATCCGTCTACCCAGAATTTATCTCCCTTTGTACCCTCCAGCGTATTAGTGATGGTCTCACCTTACTTGGGGTGAAATGATTTAAAACACATCCGAGGTCCAGAGAACGGTCAACCCTGACACAATACCTCTTTACTCTCTCTCTCTCTCTCTCTCTCTCTCTCTCTCTCTCTCTCTCTCTCTCTCTCTCAGAATAGGGTTAAAGTCTGGCACTTGTGACGCCCCTAAGAAGTCATCACCATTTATCCATCACACCCAATGGTGCATAGGGCAGCAAGTTTTTGTTGCTGTTACGCCTCCTCGGCCTTAACCTCTCCTCAGACCTCAAATGGAACCACTATATTGAATCCATAGCTAAATCTACTGCTAAGAAGGTTGGGTCACTATGTCGATCCAGGATGTTTTTCCCGCCTGAATCCATCCTGCATATATACAAGTCAACCATCCGCCCGTGCATGGAGTACTGCTGCTATTTGTGGTCAGTCGTCCCTGCCGTTCTTCTCAGTGTTCTCGACAGGCTCCAAAGGAGAGTCTGTAATGTGATAGGTACTGATCTGGCGGGTCAGCTGCAGCCACTTCCCCACCGTCGAAATGTAGCATCCCTTTGTCTGTTCTATAAATACTTTCATGGCTTCTGCTCAGACGAACTTAAGTCACTGATGCCTCCTCAACAGGTGTTTACTCGTGCAACCAGACTGGCAACTGGGTCCCACCCATTCACAGTCAGGTTAACCAAATGCAGACGACAATTCTACTCCTGCAGCTTCTTCTCTCGCACTTCCCGACTGTGGAACTCGCTCCCGTATTCTTGCTTTCCTGACGGCTACAACCTCCAGAAATTTAAATGCAATGTCAATACTCATCTACTAACGACTGGACTCTAGCTCTCTCCCCACCCCCGTATATCCTTCCCTTTCTCTCCGCCTATGTATCTGTCATCGCACCTGCATTCTAAGCTTTCTATTGCTCCTTTCTAACTAGTTTGTACTCCTCACTCTTTTCTAATTAATCTTTTTACAGTTATGTAGCCCCCAGCTCATCAGTGGCATTTCTGCCTTGCTCGGGGTGAAATGATTAAAAAAAAAAGTTTTTTAGGGCAGAGTTGTTAGCCCTACGCCCAACCCTGGAGGACCGCTGGACCATTTTTGGTCCTTACGTTTACAGCACCTGCTATTTCCAAATGGTCACCCATTAAGCAATGACCAGGCTAGCTGTTCACTTAGCTTCGGTGATCAGACGGGAACCGGTGCATTCAACACGATATAGCCGTACACTTGACTAAGATGTACCGAGTAATATTGAATAAGTTTATATTATTCAAAGAAAATGTTTATTTGTTCATTATTTCTACATAGAATGACAGGTGTTAAACAATTGTTTACTATCGCCACCAAGAGGGGCGCTTTGAACCAACTTCTGCTTCTATCGCTATGTCGGTAACTTAAAAAAACGCTCGGCTCTAAAACATCAAAATAAGCAGGAACGAAAGGCACATACCACTGAAAAAGAAACGCTTGACTAATACAAGTTTTAAGACCTTGACTGTAGATATAAACACTACAGATTTTGCGTTTGCTGTTTGCCTCTCAAACCTTCAAATAGGCTTGTCTAGAAACATTATCGCCTCTCTTCACATGAACATCTGTCCAATGTGATGTCATTTCTGAAGCGTGTTAATTGTTTATTTATATTTGTGGTGAATACGGAGAGAAACACTCGACTATATACTTGTCAAAATGCAGGATAATTTAGTGAAATCGTCATTGAAATAAAAGAGGAAGATGCTCGGCATTTTTATCTATCTGGTTGGAAAGAGAGTTCTCGCGGATTCTAAATAAATCAAATCTCACATAGAAAGCATGCGAACTTTCCTGCCAACCTCGTATTATTTTTTTCTTTTTTTATGACATTTTTATTCACTAAATTATTCTTCTTTTACATACCGTATCTCTTCAAGACGTCGGTGATCATGGCTCTCCATAACATCCTTTCTTTGTATCTTTTAGTAAGGTTTCTCTTTTCAACACCGCCCAATCGCTGTTCTGTCGTCTGTTTACCCAATCTCGTTATGTTGGTGATCATGGCTCTCCATGACATCCTATCTTTGTATCTTTTAGTAAGGTTTCTCTTTTCAACAACATCCACGTCGTTGATTTGCCATTCGTTTACACTATTTTGTAAGTTAGGCGATTATGGTTCTCCACAACTTCCTATTCTTAGTATCGTTTGGAAAGGTATTCTTCTCAACACCGCCCTTGTCGCAGTTTTTTCATCCGCTTACACAATATCGTTATGTAGGTGATTATAGCTCTCCATAACTGCCTATAATTCGTATCTTTTAATAAAATTTCTCGCCGTCAAAATCGCTGATCTGCCATCTATTTACACGATATTCTTCGGTCAGTGATCATGGCTTTATACGACTTCCGATTTTTGTATCTTTTTGGTAAGGTTTATCTGTTCGACATATTCGCCGTTCGGACATTCTTTGAAACAATATTTATTCTGCATTAAAAGACAAAATTATGGCACACGGCCGAAAAAGGAGAGGGGCACAGGTTGGTACGCATTTAACTATTCTATACCTAGCTAAATACTATCACAACCCATATTCACTCATTACAATTTGTACAATCACCAAAAGAACCCATCCATCACTTTCCAATCCTTCATACACCACAATACCACAAATTTACAAGGGACACCTAAATAGGGGGAAATAACCCATGACAATAAAAATGCATTTATATACAATATATAATTTAAAACATTTAATGAAAGATGAAATGGTGGGAGAGGGGTGAACCCAAAAACAAACTAAAAATACGACAAATTTTTGAACTAAAATAATAAACAATGTTAGTAAGACCCGTTCATCCCAGAAAAGAGTGGCCGCTGTATTCCGCCAAACGGAAATCATGAGGTTGCTTCTTTGTGCCTCTTCTACAAATACTTTCACGGCTTCTGTTCCAATCAATTTAGCTCACAGGTACCCCAATGTAAGAATTTACACGAGCTACTAGACTAGCAACTTGGTTCCACTCTTTTACAGTTAAACCAATAAAATGTAATTGCAATTCTTACTTTAGTAGCTTCTTTTCTCGCACTTCCCACCTTTCCATATACTTGCTTCCCCGACAGCTACAATCTCCAAGAATTTAAATGTAAGGTCTATAGACATCTCCTATCACACTAACTAGCATCCATTCTCTCAAGCTCTTTTTTCATCTACTCCACCCCAATCCTCGGTAACCTCATCCGTCTATTACCTTTCTCCTGACATTTCCTATAACTAACCCCCTCTTTCTCATCACTTTTCCCTGATGTAACCCCCTGCGCAACAGTGGCAGTAAAATGCCTTGCTTAGGGTTAAATGATTAAAGAAAAGGTATTAAATTTGTTGTACTAGCTCAATTTAGGTCTTTTCTATTTTTAATTTTCATCTTGTACGCTTCCTTTTGCTAACAAATCTGCATTCAGCTTTTCTTTGTAATTCATGCTTAGTCCTTTCTTTTCGCTTTCGTTTAATGGCGAAACTAAAAGCAGACAATAGAAAATATATGCACTGTCGTAATCTAAACTTATTTATAAATGGAACTTTGTCTCTCGGGTTATAGAAGGAGTGGTCCGATTTTAAGAGAGGGTGTAAGTTAGTGAGACAGGAGATGACGATTGACTTTACATTTAAATTCTTGGAGATTGTAACTGTTTGAGACCAGTAATAAAATACCTTTCTTTGATAGAATTAGGAAAAAAATATAAACTTATTTATAAATTTGAAGTTGTCTGTGTATGTGTGTGTGTGTATGTGTGTGTGTGTCTCTGTGTATGTGTGTGTCAGTTACCTATAGACTCCGAAACGGCTGAACTAATTCTCTTGAAAATGTACACAGTTGTACTATAAGCGTCTGCGAGTGTTTTTAGCTAGGTTTTGTCTCGACGTACCCCCGATAAATATCGATAATCGAAAACATCGGGTTATAAAATCGTGGTCCGATTTAATCAAATTTGATACATTCATAGACAAAGACATCAGAAATGATATTCAGAAGTTACAAGGTTGCAGTTCTTACAATAGTGCAGAAAATCGATAATGTATATATATATATATATATATATATATATATATATATATATATATATATATACATGAAAGGCAAGATGTTTGTGTGTGTGTCTGTTTATCTGCCTGTATGTGTGTATTTTTTCAGCCCTTTTATTTTAGTTTTTGCTTCGGGTTTGGCTCTAAGTAGGTATAATTATAGTTCTTAGTCTCAGCCATGATGCCATTTACTCAGAGGAGTTATTTAGCCTTCAAAATTCAGTTTACGACGAAAAACACATTTGATATCGATTCCAGGAAATTAAAATTTGACTTACATCCATTCATTTTTCTTTCAGTCTACGGTTTCGTTTTAACTGGAACCAACTATTGCTTTTTAGTCTTTTGTTCCAACGTCCAAAGAGTCTGAGCTCCAGGACCATGGATTAGTTCTAAAGCTTCCATTACACCCGAGCAACGCCGGGCTATACTGCTAGTCATGGATAAGACATGTGAATAATAACCAAGTTTAAGAGAAAATAGAAATTAAAAGGACAGTTGATTATCGAATCAGAAAGAGGGAGACGAAATTTCAGGATATATAATTAGGAAAGAAGGTTTATCTATATTAATCATTTCTTTGCAAACAAACCAGTAAGGCCACTAAGACACAAGCGAGTGAAGTGTAGTTTTTTGTTTGTTTTTAATCATTTCACCCGAAGCAAGGCGGTACTGCCACTAATGCACAGGGGGCTACATAAGAGTTAAAGTTTTTAGGCAGGAGGAGAGTAAAGAGAAAGACGAACCAGCTACATGGGGTGAAAGGAAAAGGGCAAGAGAAAGATGTGAACACAGGAGTGAAGACAGTTGTGAAGGTAGAGTGAAAAGAAAAGAACAAGATACACGGGGTAATGAAGATAGGGTTGGAGTTAAGTGGATAGAAGATGGGAATTGATTTTGCATTTAAATTCCTGGAGATTGTAGCCGTCAGGAAAGCACGTGTATGGAAGGGAGTTCCACAGGCGGGAAGCGCGAGAAGAGAAGCTGATGTAATAGAATTGTCGCTTGCATTTGGTTGATTTAACTGAAAATGTGTGGGACCTTGTTGCCAGTCTGGTTGCACGAGTTAATTCTTGTGGAGGGGGCACCAGTGATCCAAGTTCGTCAGAGCAGAAGCCATGAAAATATTAATGCAAAGAAACCGAGGGAAGCCAAATCCCGCCGATGAGAAAATGAGTCGAGCTGTCAGGTCGGGACCAATCACGTTACCGATTATCCTTTGGAGCCTGTCGAAAACTCTGAAATGGACTATAGGTTCATCAGAACGGTTACGATAAAATATTTATAGAAAAGACAGAGGGAAGCCACATGACGTTGGTGACACAGTGATTGAAGTCGAGATACCAGGTCAAGATCGATTATATGACGGACTCTTCTTTGGATGTTGTCAGGAATTTTGAGATATGCAGCTAGAGCACCAGTCAAAATGTACCGTTAGTATTCAATGCACAGACGAATGGGAGATATAGATGCTAAAAAAAAATGATGATGAGGGCGGGGGTCAAAAGGTGCAGTGCGACGCTCACCGGCAGGCCAGCTGTTTTTCTATCTTCTTCGGTCGCCTCACAAGAAATGGATTTCGTGTCTCCCTTTCTAACCCGTTACACTGAACATTTGTGAAACAGACATAACTAAACCGCTCCTACTTTCTCCTTGTCAGTCTGACTGTCAATCCGCGCGTCCAACTCTAACACACGCAGTACGCCGAATGACTCCTCGTGTCTTCTGCCGGTGCTGCTGGCACCCCGCTTTTTATGCCATTCCAAGACGGTCAAAATTTGCATGTGTGCGACAATCGTCTCGTTTTGGAAGAGATAGGCGTGCATAAATTGTGTCTTCAACAGTAGCCATATTTCTTTTTCGTCATTACTTTCCAAGCAAGACACGTTCGCGCTTGTTTCGAATTCTGAGGTAAGTCATGTCTTTCGTTACAATATAAATATGCAAGATATACACAAAACTTTCTGGCACACCACAGTGAATCAATTTTTCATCATAGGCGATAATCTTCCTATCCATAGTAGATCTTAATAGGCTTTTTTGTTATCCCTTTCAAATCCCGATCTACCATCCATTTGCCCATGTTCATCAATTATGTTACAGATTGCCTTCCTCCTGTTTCTCTTTCCCTCTGACCTGTAAGTATCAGATTCTCCAAGCCATCCTTTCTCATTACATGTTCCAGGAACTTCAGCTGTCTTTTCCTGATGTTAATTATTAGTTTTCTTTTTGTTTCCATCCTTTCCGAAACCTCACCGTTGATTTGCTCACTTGTTCGGTTCATGGTATTCTTAGTATCCTTCTGTAGAAACACATTTCGGTTGCTGCAAATTTTCCATTCATCTTTGGTGAGATTGTACAGATTTTTCTTTATTACATGCGTGGGAGTCCGTGGTTTTATTTTTTTTTTTTGTTTTTTTTGTTTTTTGTTTTTTTTTTTTTACGAAATGTGATTACCGGCCGGATGTGCCTTGTGGTGCAGTGGATATCGGCTCGGAACAAGAAATCGGAGAGCCGAGTTCGAATTCCAGTTGAATTCATTGCATTCACTTACACGCAAATACCCTTGGGAAAGGTATTAATCCGTCTTCTTCCCTCCAGTTATGAGTTAAATAACAGGACAGATTGGGTTCTATAGCCTTGGCTGGCAACCAGTCTACCACAGAAAGCAATGGCAACCTACTGCCGGATAATTTTCTGCTCAGTCAGTCATGTCTCTTTCGAGATCGCCCAAGCGTGTTTCACGTATGGCAATTAACTGACTGGCCGATTGTAAATTCAGAAATTCTCTTCTCCTAACCTTGCCAAACTTGTCTTTTTAACCCAGACCAAAAAAAAAAAAATCCGGTTTATTTGTCTATTTAATCACGAAAAAGATATGGATGCGTACCTTTCTCAAGGTTATTTTTCGGTGTAGTGAGCACAGTGATCTCAAACGGTATTTGAACTCGGTACTGTTGACACAAGCATACGTATCGATAGCCACTATGCAATACGGACATCCAATTAGCCAATATTACAATAGATAACTGAATACGTAAATAAATATTTCTCTTCCCTCATCAAGCCTATGTTTTGTTTAACTCCATCTGCACGGTTTACGTCAACTGGTACGCGCATGCGCAATGTAAAATAGAGACAACCTGACAAGAGACGACAATAGTCATTAAACCTATTTATCTCTAGACAACTCCGTATTATTTCACTTGTTTTATTTATACTAAGAGATTAAGAAAGACACATTCTGTATGTATTTCTGTCAAGACGGGTCAACAATTAAGACAGCTTATAATCAAGTACTCCCATAATTATTCGGGATGTTTTTCAAGGCTCTTATCAGTAAGATTTGATTTCTTTTAGATAAGCGTATGAAAAAAAGACACTTTTTGTATTTGTTCTCAATTAACTGTACCAAGTCTAAGACGCAAACATAGCCTTATGCAAAAATACTGATGTACCAAATATAATCATGTTTTTTATAGCAAGACTCTTTTGGTTGTTTGTATCCAGATTTAATGTCAAATCATTGTTATCTGTCTGACGTTGATAAAATAACGAAGACAATGAATTTATATTGTTAGTTTTCAGGGCGAGAAATCCAATTAACACAGCTTTTAAAAACAAGTTAAAAAAAGAGGTGTTACTTCAACGGAATTCCTCTTGTTAGGGCATTACATCAATTATATCTCCTTCCACGGCTTGTTCAGACTTGGGGGTCAACAGGCAAGGAAGGTGGTTAATACGGGATGCCATCAACGAATGCGTGTCCGTGGCCAAGGTGAGCTTTGAGTTTCAGTTGAGTTTTGTTTAATGATATATCAAGCTCTGTGGGTTATTTAATGCCAAAAAGGTGGGGTTTTAAAGTATTTGTTTTTTAATGTTTGCTTATAGTGAGAAGGTTGATTTAATCAGAATTTAAGTTTTTTTTTTGTTTTGTTTTTTTTTCTATTTTCTTTTAGAGAACTGAAAATGGCTTCTCCTTTTGTATTCAAAAATGTTTTGCTGAGAATAATTTTTGCCTTCAAAAATGTGTTATGGTAAAAGTTGTTTTCTTCAAAAATATATTGTTGATAATATTTCCCTTCAAAAATGTATATTTTTTCTATAAAAGTTTATTTTTATGTATATATTTCTATAACAGTGTATTTCTTTACATTTATCGTGGGTATCTTATCTATTATTTTTCTGTTAGTAGTGGGATTCCGTTCTAGTGAAGGGAGTTGTATATTGTTGTAGGTTAACGGAATTTGGCCTTGTAGTAGATAGCCCACTATAAGTCATAAAAGGATTATAAAATCAAGAAAAGCAAATTGAGTTGAAAATATCATTTATATATATACACATGTCAATTAATGTTTTTACAATTAAAGTAATACTTAAATATAGGTCCAACGGAGGTAAAATGTTCATGACAAATAATGAGCTGAAAGAGATAAAAGGCTTAGGAATGTGGGGAGCGGAGGTATGTGAGGAATGTCTTCGAAGTAGTTGCTCCTGAGGTCAGTAAGTACTTTTGAGACAGTGGAGAAGTGATGAGAAGTGAAGGGAGGCGAATGTAGTAGCCGCTCGACTTAAGTCAAGAGGATATTAATTACATTCTTCTCCTTGATCTCTGCCTGGTCTGTCTGTCTGGGTGCTTTTTGTCTCAGCTTTTTATATCTGCTTTTTGGATGAGAGCTCGTTTTGGAATTTCACACTTGTATTTGATTCTGGGCTTCCCATTGGCTGGTAAATAAAATTCGCGTAGGTTCGCAAAATGGAAATTTGATATTTGATTAATTTTTATTTTTCAACCGGAACATCTGCGCAAATACACATGCGCAGAGACGACTTTTGTTTATTTGCTTTCTGGTCGTTATACAGCAAACATCCGGTCCCTCGCTTTTGCGCGGTATGTATTACCACATAACTTTCGCCCCAGAAAACGGATTTGTTTTTGGTATCTGTTGTCGTTTTTTTTTAAATAGTTTTTTATAGTTCTCTTTTTGTTTGTTTGTTTGTTTGTTTGTCTGTTTTGTTTTGTTTTTTTTGTTTTTTGTTTTTTTGTTTTTGTTTTGTTTTGTTTTTTTTGTTTTGTTTTTTTTTTTTTGTTAAAAATAAAAATATGTTTTCTTTCTTCCATTTAACCTTTCTACGGGACTTTGTTTTCATTTTTGGTTTCTTTTCATTTTTGGTTTGTTTTCCTCGGCACAAGATTGGGAGTTATCGAATCCCGTCTTTATTCGAAGGAATGTTTTGGTTTTCGGTTCTTGTTAAAAGGTCTTAGTATTGAATTTTTGTGGGATAGCTATGGGTTCGTTTGGTTTGTTGTAGTTTTTTTTTTTTTTTTGCGTTCGTTGTCATTTTGAATTTGTGTTGCAGGGAAATATTCAAATTTCGCTGAAAGTCCAAACAAAATTTTCGTGTGTATATATATATATATATATATATATATATATATATATATATATAGGTGTTGAACTCACTCCGGGTAGTCACTAATTTATGGTGGTTTTTTCGTTCTTTTAAATTCACAAGTGATTATCCGACTGTTTTTTTTTTTGTTTTTTGTTTTTTTCAGTTGTTTTTCCATTTTTTGTTTTTCTGTTGTTTTTCCGTTTTGTTTTGTTTTTTTCATTTTGTTCTTATCGTTCATTTTGTTCTTTGTTGTTTTTTTCCTTTTTTTTTTCTTCATTATTAATTATTATCGCCGGGGGCCTATTTACTCTTCGACAACGTTTTTGAAGCACATGGAGTTTTTAGTTGTGAGTCCGTAAAATATAAATGTTGAAAGAGTAATTTGGCTTACGGTAGTAGGTGTTGTTTATTTTGGTGCCGACGGACGTTAAGTTTTTAAACTGTCATGGCTGCTGAAAAGATGGGTAGGTGCGTTGGGCAGGAGAAAGTTGCGTTATGCGTGTATATATATATATATATATATATATATATATATGTTGAAAATCCACGTGTTCGTCACCAGTTTATCTGGGGAACATCAGGTTCGCCAGTTTATCTGGTGTAACGTTGGGTATACCAATTTATCTGGTGGAAATGTCTTTGTGCGTGTTCATATAACGTTGGGGTAAACCAATTTGTAGGGGATTATTCCGACGTGATCCGAACACAACTTTGAAATTTGCTTATGACAAAGATAAAAGTGCTTAGATTGTGTGGAGGCGTCTTGTAGGTAAGGAATGTTCATTTTGAACTTGCCACTTCTAGGGTCCGTAAGTCAGTAGATTTGTTTTGTGAGGAAACAGTCTTTGGATATGGGTACAACGGCCAGGTTAATTTTTGTTAATGGCAATATAATGCTGAAAAAGATAATTAGTGTTTAGGAATGTGGGCAGTGGAGGTATGTGAGGAATGTCTTTGAAGTAGTCGCTCCTGAAGTCAGTAAGTACTTTTGAGACAGTGGAGAAGTGATGAGAAGTGAAGGGAGGCGAATGTAGTAGCCGCTCGACTTAAGTCAAGAGGATATTAATTCCTTTCTTCTCCTTGGTCTCTGCCTGGTCTGTCTGGGTGCTTTTTGTCTCGGCTTTTTATATCTGCTTTTTGGATCAAAAGCAGCTCGTTTCGGAATTTCACATTTGTATTTGATTCTGGGCTTCCCATTGGCTGGTAAATAAAATTCGCGTAGGCTTGCGAAATGGAAATTTGATATTTGATTAATTTTTATTTTTCAACCGGAACATCTGCGCGAATGCACCTGCGCAGAGTCGACTTTTGTCTATTTGATTTCTGGTTGTTATACAGCAAACATCCGGTCCCTCGCTTTTGCTCCGTATGTATCACCACACATTCATAGTGTTTTGACCACAGTTTGTGGGGTTAACTATTTGCCCATAGATGGGACCCTAACAGGTGCTACCACTCCGGGTCAGGCTGGACCTGGGAACAACAGCAATTAAGAGGTTGTTCATTGCTCCTCACAACCTCCCAGTCAGAGGCCTTGCTGTTGGATGCGGTTTACGGTCATGCCCAGGACCCAAGATGAGCTTTCAAGTTAGGGTATATTCAGCAGTAATTTGACCTGGATCGAATAAGCTCTGTCAGATCTACTTGCCCCCCAAAATGCTATACACGAATGAATACCAAGCTAGATGTCAGGTGCTCAGCAACCTTACAACTGGTGTGATTGCGAGCTTACTCAGCAGCTGGGCATCTAATCATGGGACTGATGATGGTGATGAAAGTTCAGAAAATGTAAAATCGAATTCTTTATTCAATTCACAGAAGTATAACATTTTCAAGGGAAATAATTCCTCTTATTCAATTAGCTTGGCTGTCTATTCATCCCTACTACTTGCTCCTCTGGAAATGCAAACTGGTCGATTAGATTACAGGAAAACTGATATATTAATATACAGTACTGTGCGGATGTGCGTTGTGGTCCAGTGGATATCGGCTCGGAACGAGAAATCGGGGAAACGAGTTCGAATTCCAGTTGAATCCATTGCATTCACTTACACACAAATACTCTTGGGAAAGATATTAATCCGTCTTCTTCCCTCCAGTGATGGGTTAAATAGCAGGACAGGTTGGGTTCTATAGCCTTGGCTGGCAACCAATCTACGGCAAAAAGCAATGGCAAACTACTGCGGTATAATCTTCTGCCCAGTCAGTCATGTCTCTTTCGAAACATGATCGCCCAAGCGTGTTTCACGTATGGCACTTAACTGACTGATCAAAAGTATTAAAACAAGAACTGTTTTATCGTTTATGAGGCATATTGACAGAAAATAAACAATTTAATTAAGGTAATTTTATTTGATTTACTCAACAAATGCTTTAACAAGAAAAAATACTTGTTATAAAATAACTTTAATATTTAGTATTATAGCCTTTTGCTTTGATCACAGTCTTCATTCTGTCAGGCATTGACATCACAAGCTTCTTCAATGTATCTACTGGTATCACCTGCCAAGCAACTTATGCTTGCTCCCAAAGTGTGTCTTGCGAAGTAACATTAGATTTATAAATTCGAGAGGGCGGAAAATAAGAAAAATGTCAGTCATATCCAAGGATAATAGAATAATGAGTAGTTTCAAAATAATTTGCTTAATAGAAAATAAGAAAAATTAAATATAGCTTCTATTTAATGCATTTCTTTTACACCTAGTTTTAAATAATCAATATTTATTAGCAATTTACTTGGCTTCTCACCCTGTATTTGAATTTCAGTGAGGTTTTTAAGAAAATCGCTCCTGTCCTAATATTTTTGCACACTACGGTAGTGTGCAAAAGTGTTAGAACAGGGGTGATTTTAAACTTTATTTTGATGCCTCATAAAAGATAAAATAGTTCTTGTCCTAATACTTTTGCACAGTACTGTAATTAATCGTGCAATAACTGTGGTTCCTTCTTGATACCAAAAACCCCTTATTCAGTATTTATCGTCCAACGATGATATAAAAGATTTGAACATTTAACAAGTCATGAACCTGGTTATCAAAGTGTTGTATCGTATTATCGCCCGATCTGACCAAATCATGGCTATTCTCAGAATTTTATCCAGCATGTGGACCATGTCAATGTGGCGCTCTAACAAGCAAAGAAATAGGATATATCTGTCAGTGTATTCTTAAGATGTATGTGGTCATGACTCTCTACAATTTCCTGTCCTTTGCAGCTCTGAATAAATTTGGTCATTTTGTCATTTATCCCAAACCCTATTCTGCCATATATTTCCTCAAGCTCACTAAGTATGTTATGCGTTGTTTTCCTCTGTCCCTCTTGTCCTCTATCTGTTTCGTGAGTACGGCTCTCTACAACTTCCTCCCGTACCTCTTCATAATTTTTGTCTTTCTATTATTTCTTATAAACACTGTTCCACCATCCATTTACTCAAGCTCACTAAGTATGTTATGTGTTGTTTTCCTCTGCCCCTCTTGCCCTCTGTCTGACCTGTGACGACAACTCTCCACAACTTCCTGTCTCTTAATTTTTGTTTTTCTATTACTTTTTCTAAACACCATCCATTTACTCATTAAGTATGTTATGCGTTGTTTTCCTCTGTCTTCCTTACCTTCAATCTGTCATGTGAGTATCAAATTCTCCAAGCCCACTTTCTCATTAAAGTGCCCTCGACATTTCAACAGCCTATTCCTGATGAAATGTTTAATTTTTTTGTTTCAATTTTCTTTAAAACTTTATCGATGTTTACATGTTCAATTCATGGTATCCTCAGTATCCGTCTGTAGAATCATATTTCCATTGTTCATGTCTCTTCTTCATCTTTGTGAAGGTTGTCCCTTAATCCCTGCCATCTAAGATGGCATATACCACATAGCAGTTCAGTATTCTTATCATGTTTCTAACAAAGAAAGTTTTCCTGCTTCTTAGTACTCTGCTCAGCTTTTGGAAAACCTTTTTCACTATCCGAATGTGTTTTAGACACACACACACACACACACACACACACACACACATATATATATATATATGTATAAAGACAAAATTCTCCAACAGTTGGATAATTTTTTGTTAAGTTGGTTCTAAGCTTTCGGCTCACATGAGCCATCTTCAGAGAGGTTATTAAGACAGTAACACAATAACATCCACCATCAGCGACGATTTTATTTTGTGTTGACATGAAACTCCGCTAGGCAACGGCAATAGTTACCAAAAAGTAACAAACGCAGTTCGCAAATTTGCAATGCGGTTCTATGACGTCACACTGCGTGATAACGCAAAATTATTTACTGCCTCGATACACTATATATATATATATATATATATATATATATAATTAAATTAGTTTTTTAATTAAAAATACATTGCTACACGGAAATTTCTACGTTTCAAGATTTCTATCTCGTCATCAGGCAATCATTTTCACTACTATGATCTAACATTACCTGATGACGAGATATAAATCCTGAAACAGAAATTTACATGTCGCAATGTATTTTAATTAAAAAAACAAATTTAATTGTATGATTATATTATGCTCTACAATATTTATTGTATTGAGCACTTTAAAAAAAAAACTAAATGTCAGAAAACTCGAAATTGTAAAACTGTTGGTTCTCTTTACCTGGATATATATATATATAGTCATCTGCAGACAGATCTATTTCACTGTATCACAGCTCATCAGTACGGTTAGACATCCGATTGCTTTTTACCCAGGATTGAAACCCGACCGAATTGGCGTCAGTCGGCGATTCTACCTTTGAGCTATGACGCTCGGTAGAAGGAGGCAGACTTTTAGCGTGTGATATATCATGTATACACAGGCCAATACCTGAGAGTGTTCTAATTCATTACTGAATGAGCGATGCGTATATCCTAGAATAACTATTGTTTTTTCAAAGTTTACCATTCTTCCAATGTGCTCAATCAAAGTGTGAGAGCGTAAAAAGTCATCCGCAGACAGATCTGTTTCGATGTATCACAGCTCATCAGTACGGTTAGATATCCGATTACTTTTTACCCAAGACTGAAACCTGACCAAATTGGCGTCAGTCTCCGATTCTACCTTTGAGCTTGGTAGAAGGAGGCAGACTTTTAGCGTGTGATATATCATGTATACACAGGCCAATAGCTGAGAGTGTTCTAATTCATTACTGAATCTTACCGTTGAAATAATTACAACCATCTCTTCTACTCTAACAGTTTCTTTGCTTGCACTTCCAGCCTGTGGAACTCCCTTCCGTTTACTTGCTTCCTTTATAACTACAATCTCCAAAAGTTTAAATGCAACGTCAATTGCCATCTTCTATCTCCTTGATTCTCATCCATCTCTTATCCTTTCTTCGACGTTCTCTTCACGGAATCTTTTCTCTAACTGTAATCCCCTGTGTACTAGTGGCGGTTCCACCTTGTTTAGGGTTAAACAGTTTAAGAAAAACATTTCTTTTCTAATATTAGAAATAAGATTTGTGTATAGAAATATCGACGTAACGTCAATTTCCATCTTCGTTGCCTTGTAAACATGCAACGGGCCCTTTCTAAGATTTCGGTTCACATCCATATAAATCAGAATCGGGGTAGGATTCTTTCTTCCCACTCAACTTTGATCTTCATAAATTTAAATGCAATATCAATCGCTATTTTCTGTCTTCTTAATTCCTGTTCTTTTATTATTCTCTCTCTCCTTAATAACATTTTCTTTTTCTCATGTTATTATAAGTCTTATGCTAACAGTTTCTTCTCTAACTCGTAGATTTTTCTCCGGCTTCTTGCTTCCTTGTCAACATTGATCTTCAAAAAGACTTAAATGCAGTGAAAATAGTTATCTTCTGTCTTCTTAATTCCTGCTCTTTTATTGTTCTCTCTCTTTAATTATTTTTTCTTCTCGTATTATTACAAATTCTATGCTAACAGTTTCTTCTTTTATGGAACTCTTCCGGTTCCTTGATTCACAGTCAATTTTATCTTCAAAAATATAAATGCAATGTCAATCGTTATCTTGTGTCTTTTTTATTCCTATTCATTTATTGTTCTCTCTCCTTAATTATGTTTTCTTCTCTTCATGTTATTTTAAGTCTTATACGAATAGTTTCTTCTCTCCCTTTTGGGACTTTTTTTAGGCTTTTAAATTTTCAGTTAACTTTGATTTTCAAAAATTTTAATGCAATATCAATCGTTATCTTCTGTCTTCTTAATTCCTGTTCTTTTATTGTTCTCTCTCTCCTTAATTATGTTGTGTCTCCTCATATTATTATAAATCCTATGTTAATAGTTTCTTTTCTCACTGATAGAACTCTCTTCGGGTTTCTTTTTTCCCACTCAAATTTGAAACTCAAAAATTTAAATGCAATGTCAATCGTTATCCTCTGTCTTCTTAATTCCTTTTCTCTTATTGTTCTCTCTTCTTAATTATGTTTTCTTCTTCTCATATTATTATAAGTCCTATGCTAACAGGATCTTTTCTCGCTGATAGAACTCTCTTCAGGTTTCTTTTTTCCCACTCAAATTTGAAACTCAAAAATTTAAATGCAATGTCAATCGTTATCTTATGTTCTTAATTCTTCTTCTTCTTTTATTGTTCTCTCTCCTTAATGATTTTTTCTTCTTCTCATATCATTATAAGTCATATCATTATAAGTCCTATGCTAACAGTTTCTTTTCTCGCTTATGGAAATCTTCCGGCTCCTTGATTCACAGTCAGTTTTATCTTCAAAATTTTAAATGCAATGTCAATCGTTATCTTCCGTATTCTTAATACCTGTTCTTTTATTGTCGTCTCTCCTTAATAAGTTTTTTTTTCCTAATTTTCTTTAGCACCTAGTAACCTTTCGCATCTTATTGGCTTTATTTCCTTGCCCAAGGTGAAGGGATTAATGTCCGTTTACAGTTGATTTTGATGCCATAATTAATACAGAGACACATTGGCATTATATTTTGTGAGCAGTACAGGTCAAGACCTGGATGAATGAAATAAAATATAATATGGTAAAATACAATGGGCTATTTACATTTTGTCAAAGCCGACTATTGTACACTTTCTGAAAAATGGATTCAAATAACAAGAGAAAAATTGCACATATTTAGGCAATATGTTTTGTGTATAAAACAGGTCTAAGCCAATCAAATTTCAAAATTTAATACAATGTCAATCGTTAACGTCTGTTTTTTTTTTATTCCTTCTTGCTCTCGCTTAATTTCTAATTGATCTCGTTCCTTGCGAATAGTTTCTTTTTTATTAGATTCTCAATAAGTCCCTGTTTCTTAGCGGCTTTATTGCTTTACATTGGGTGAAATGATGTAAAACATACTAAGCTTAATGTAACAAAGTCTTCTGGCGTTCGATCCTATAGAAAACGGTAGGATTTCAAAAGCTGATTTTCAAAGCACCGCCATTTTTTTTTTTTTTTTGAAAAATTAACAACACAATCTTCCCATTGATATTTTGGTTTTGTGACGGGCAAAATTAATTAATGATTTTTTTTAAACGTGAGACTAACTCTGTACAAGACCCTGAGGCCCCTCCTCAAGGTAAATGGACAGAGTAAAAAGCAGTTCATCATCATTTATCCATCACACCCAATGGTGCATAGGGCAGCAACATTTTTTGTTGCTGTAACAAACTTTTTTTTACGAACCAGGGTTGTTAGCCCTGCACCCAACCCCCAAACCCCAAACCCCCAAACCTGGAGGACCGGTGGATCATTCTTGGTCCTTACGTTTACAGCACCTCGTATTCCCAAATTGTCACCCGTTTAAGTACTGACCAGTCTCGCTGTTGCTTGACTTCGGTGATCGAACGGGAACCGGTGCATGCAACACGATATAGCCATAGACAAGAAGCAGTTAGAAGGGGAAAATAATGGCTAATTCCAGACTTGAACAGGTTAAGATTGAAGTGATTGGAGAAGAATCCCCTTGGGATTCGCTTCCACAAAGCAGTGGTTTGCGGTAAGATGTTCCAGTTGAACTTACATCTCACCAATGGAATACGGAAGATTAGAACTAGCGGAACCGAGAAAATGTAGTTCATCTGAGGTCATTCCATGGCAACAGTGATACATTAGAGAGAGGCCTACCACATTCCGCCTGTGAGAAAGACGTCTTAGGATAAAAAATAATTTGTCGCTTGTAAAGACGTAGAGACGCTTTTGTTCTCTATCGAGACAGGAAAAGACACATCTTTCTATTTTTCTATATTAACTAGAATTATCGAGAACGTATAGCGTTAATGCGTTGTGGTGCAGTATATATCGGTTCGGAACGATATCGGTAAAACTGTGGGACCTAATTGCTAATCTAGTAGTACGAGTCGGGGAATCAGAGAAATAAGCTCTTCAGGGCAGAAGCTGTAAAAATATTTGTAGAAAAGACAGAGGGAAGCCACATACAGTCGGTGAGAAAATGACTGAAGTCGAGTTGCTAAGTAAGGGTCAATTTCTGTATCATTCAATAGTATGTTTAGTAAAGTTTTATAACGTGTAAGTCACGATGGGGTTTATGGGGATTTTATATTTAATCTATTCGGAGTACGAACGACATTATTAAAGGCCGACTGAGTCAGAGAGTTATCGAATTCTCGAGACGAAACTGAATTTCACAGTGAATTGTGATTTCTGTGACCGCTACCAATGAAGTGATTGCTACTTGTGGAATACTCATCAAATACTCGTAATAAATTCCAGCCATCTCCAATTAAGCAGAAAATAAATCAAATTTGAAGGATTTTAAGTGAGTTTAACATTAATAGTTCATATCCACACACACACACACACACACACACACACACACACACACACACACATATATATATATATATATATATATATATATATATATAAATATATATATATCACTGTTCATATATATTTCACTTTGTTTATAACACATCACTCAATAATTTCAAGGCCTGACATATAGATATCGCCATAAATAAAAAAATGCATATGATTTTTATAAAACTACCAGTATAGCCCGGCGTTGCTAGGGTGTAATGAAACTTTTAAAACTAATCCATGGTCCTGGAGCTCAGACTCAGCCTAAAGAAGATTTGTGTAAAGTTTGGTGAGAATCGGATTAAAATTGTGGATTTGTATAAAGGACATACAGACAGATAAACAGACTTACACACAAACATCTTGCCTTATACATATATATTATCGATTTTCTGCACTATTGTAAGAACTGCAACCTTGAAATTTCTGAATATCGTTTCTTATGTCTTTGTCTATGAGTGTATCAAATTTGATTAAAATCGGATCACTCCTTCTATAACCCGATTTTTTCGATCATCGATATTCTATATTTACCGGGGGTACATCGCCACAAAACCTAGCTAAGAACACTCGCAGGCGCCTATATTACAACTATGTAAATTTTCAAGAAAATTGGTTCAGCCGTTTCGGAGTCTATAGGTAACAGACACACACACACACACACACACACACACACACACACACACACACACACACACAGACAAAGTTCCAGTGGGAAATTTTCAAAACAATGGAAAAATATGAATTTCGTGTGTTGAGAAAGCATTGCTTTT
>JBBBDQ010000317.1:2930000-2940000 GCA_037127315.1 Ascarosepion bandense
ATTTGTTGTCTATCGGTTACAATTGTAACCAATATGCAACAAAGAGGTAAAATATGATCAAAAGTTTGTATCAATGCCTCTAATGCATACATCAGCCATTCTGATATTATTGCTTGGAAAATAGATATATTTATGGAATAATTGTCCATTCGTGTACGATTCGACTGAGAATACATGATACCGATAATAAAGAGATCTTCACATGACTGAGAACTGGACAAATGTTGATGACAAGACGGTTTGCTCATGCGTCTATTCTTCCAAATTCTCTCTGTCTATCATTGTGGCATCCAAATGACAAGAACATTGCCAAAAGGAGACAGTGCGGACAGAGTTGTACTTATGCCTTTTTGAAAGGCATTTAATTAGCTGGTTCAACCGGAATCCGAACGTGGCACGCTGATTCCGCTTCTTAAGTTGTTCGTAACCGTTTTATAAATGTTTAATTCTTCCATGAGTGGAATCTGTCTGTCTATCTATCTGTCTGTCTGTTTATATCTACGTCTGCTTCTCTCTGAATCTGTCTCTTCATTTTTTCTCATTCAATGTTTTTGTCTTCTTTTCTCTTCTCTATATTTTCATTCCTTATCTTTTCTTCTTTCTTCAGATTTATCCCTCCCACCTCTCTCTCTCTCTCTCTTCTAATCTTCCTTTCTCTCTCTCTCTCTCTCACTCTCTCTCTTCTAATCTTCCTTTCTCTCTCTCTCGCTCTCTCGCTCTCTTCTAATCTTCCTTTCTCTCTCTCTCTGTCTCTGTCATACTCTCTTCTCGTTTTCATTATTTCTTTAGTACTTTCTCTTCATCTGTCTGTTTTCCTTTCGGAATCTCACTTCTTCCATACTTTGCTCTATACCGTTTCCTCATTACTTCGCTCTTCTTCTAAAAAGGAAAGAAAAGTGTATAGGTGTACGCATGCGCAAATATGTTTGGGCTTGTAGCGGTATGTGGGCATGCATACACAAATGGTTACCCGCGCATTGAAAACCATCAATATCACTAATGAGTCCGGTGTTTAGATTCTAGCCCTAAGCTACAGTTCGGTGATCAACAACAGATGGCGACACTCGTACATCCGGGACACTCACAATGGGCTCTAATTCTTATCCAACCTATTTCGGCGTATCTCCCTACCACCACGCAACTTTTAGACACCCACAAACCACAAGCAACACACCTTCGCCAATCGCAGATCATACTGTCAAAATCAATATGGCGAGCACACTAACATCGTATTCTTCACTTGACTGGGCTTAACCCTTCTTAATCATCGTGTGTCGTACAGATTTTGATGCTCACATCCCTTACCATTATTCAAGGGTGATCAGGATAATAGTTTGCAGTAACCCGGAAGTGGAAATCAACAAACTAAGTTCGTATTCTCCCCGTGTTTAGTGTAGGTACTTGCATGCCAACGTCCATTGAGAAGGCATGAACCCATTTCTCTCTGCGTCTTCTGCCGTGTGTGACACTGTGTTTATTACGTCACTACTGGTAAGTTACAGATCTGTCGAAAGTAAAAATGGCGCTTCGAAAAATTTTTTCGTTAAAATCAAATGCAGCAAAAAGATCATTTAGCCCAAAGAGACAAAGAAATATTAATTTGGGATTAGAAGTTGTACCTTCATGTACAAATTAGTTCCTATCTTCATCTTTATATATCTCTATATATTTCTATATATCTCTTTATCTCTCTCTCTCTCTCTCTCTCTCTCTCTCTCTCTCTCTCTCTTTCTATATATATATATATATATATATATATATATCTTCTTTTTTTTTTTTAATCATATCACCCCAAGCAAGGCGATAACGCCACTGATGCGCAGGGGGCTACGTAAGGGTAAAAAGAATGGAAAAGAGAAAGCCGGAAACCACATCCTAAACAGGAAACAAGGGATGAGCCTCTTCACTTGTTCAATAGATGTGGGTGGAGTGTGAACCGAGCGATAGTTTAGTCTATCTACTCCAATTGGAAAAAAAATAAAAGAGTGAAAAGATTGGAAAAGAGAAAACCGGAAACCGCATCCTAAACAGGAAACAAGGGATGAGCCTCTTCACTTGTTCAATAGATGTGGGAGGAGTGTGAACCGGGCGATAGTTCAGTCTATTTACTCCAATTGGAAAAAAAAATAAAAGAGTGAAAAGATTGGAAAAGAGAAAACCGGAAACCGCATCCTAAACAGGAAACAAGGGATGAGCCTCTTCACCTGTTCAATAGATGTGGGTGGATATCTATATTTATATCTCTCTATCTCTCTCTCTGTATATATATATATATATTTATATATTTCAATCTCTCTCTATATATTTTTCTTTCTTTCTTTCTTTCTCTCTCTCTCTCTCTCTCTCTCTCTCTCTCTTTCTATATATATATATATATATATATATTATAAATTATGTTTTAGAACACGTGCATAATTTCTTCTATATATGTCCTCTTCCCTACAATCATATGGTTGTTTCAGTGTTTGGATTTAAACACCTCTTCGAGGGAAAAAAGAAAAGGTGTTTAAATTCAAACACTGAAACAACCATATGATTGTAGGGAAGAGGACATATATAGAAGAAATTATGTACATGTTCTAAAACATAATTTATAATAAATATTCACAGCTCTATACATCATATATCGAGCACTGTTTTAAATTAGTGTTTTGGACGGAAATATATATATATATATATATATATATATATATATATATATATATATTGTATATCTCTAACCATATATATATATATATAGATATAGATTTACGGAATTTAACGGAAACCAAGCCGACATATTTGAATCTTTATTCGTTTAACATTATTTTTTTTAATATTAGAGTGGAAAGTCTGCTTATATATATATATATATATATATATATATATATATATATATATATATAAACAGACTTTCCACTCAAATATTAAAAAAATAATGCTAATTCGTTTAACATTATTTTTTTTAATATTAGAGTGGAAAGTCTGCTTATATATATATATATATATATATATATATATATATATATATATAAAACAGACTTTCCACTCAAATATTAAAAAAATAATGCTAAACGAATTATATATATATATATATATATATATATATATAATATTTTAGTGGAAAGTCTGTTTATATATATATATATATATATATATATATCTTTAAGGTGTCCTTATTCCAGATCTATTATCTATGGATGTCATGTCATATAACTCATTCAGAAATATCTAAACTATATGTATTTGTATATGCTTTTAGTACTTGGTCTGTATAATTTTGTTTTAGATTACTCGTCTCGGGTTTTTTTCTTTGGGCTACGTACTTTGACTTATGTTCAAGTGCATCGCTCTTTCTTTTTTTATTACCATTTTTTCCTTCCGCGTGTTTACTAGGAGGGTTTTTCGAAACGAGTATAGTTATATGTTTAAATTTATATATATATATATATATATATATATATATATATATATAAAAATTTAAACTTACATATATATTTAAACTTATATATATTTATATATATAAATAAACTTATATATATATATATATATATTGTTAAACAGTACATTATAATTTCCAATGGCCTTAATCGTTTGCGAAATCGTTTGGAAAATATCTGTCTTTTGGCAAGAAGTATCGAACTTGCTAATTCCCACACCGGAGAAATGCCGTCTTTAAATCTGACGTGTTTTTGCCAATCGACCCACAGAAGATCTCATGGAAGACACAGTTAAATTTCACTTTTTATGTATTCTCCTGATTTTCATCGAACGATGAATATCTGCTCAGATTGTGTCCAAATATAAACAAACCCAAACAAAGAGAACGTTACGGAATTTCACGGAAATTTACGAAACCGGCATTAGCCGACACATTTGAATTTTTATTTGTTTAACAAATTTGTAGGTCGATTGGTAAAGACGTGTTTCATCTAAAGACAGTATCTCTCCGCTGTGGGAAATTGCAAGTTTAATTCCTGCCGGAAGATAGATATTTTCAAAATGATTTCTCAAGCGATTAAAGCCAGTGGAAATTATTATGTACTGTTCATATATACAGTGGGACCTGCCGTATGCGACCCTCATCGTCAGCGACCACCTGTTGTTATCGACCGTTTTTCTATGCACGGAAGATTTGCTAATGTTAATTGACCCTCAGTGAGCGACGACCACCAGAACGCGACCAGCGACTAACATCAACGAGTGAAAATCACTGATCAAGCGACCGCTTAAAAAAAAATTCCATTTTGGTCGTACACTGTGAACTTCTAAATTATGAGAAACTAAATGAGTAATCTATTTCATTTTTTTCACTTCCTCATTGTTTTGTTATTGTAGTGTTGTATCAAACTGTTATTTCTTGTTGAAATGTACATTGCCTGAGTTCCCCTCACGGTCAAACATCGGCTGTTATGTACAACATGTATTGCATTTGACATGTTCAAGGGATTTATCGCAGTCTCTGTACTGACTTGGATAAATTCAGGGATTGGGAAAATCACAACTCTATCTCTTTCGTTCTTTTATTTTATTTTTATTTATTTTTTTTTTGTATCTATCTACTTTATTTCTATCTGGGTACATCTATTTCTATCACTCCGTTTCTCTACCCCCACTCACTATCGCTGTCAGTTTTTTGTATGTTTTGTTTATTTTTTCCATATATTATCGCAGACTTGCTTTCCTGACGGCTACAACCTCCAGAAATTTAAATGCAAAGTCAATACTCATCTACTAACCACTGGACTCTAGCTCTCTCCCCACCCCCGTATAACCTTCCCTTTCTCTCCACCTATGTATCTGTCATCGCACCTGCTTTCTCAGCTTTCTATTGTTCCTTTCTAACAAGTTTGTACTCCTCAGTCTTTTCTAATTAATCTTTTTACATTTATGTAGCCCCCTGCACATCAGTGGCGTTTCTGCCTTGCTCGGGGTGAAATGATTAAAAAAAAAAAAGATTCTCTTTTGTTATCACTCACTTCTAAGAAAAAAAACTGAAACCATATATGTTGCAAATTTTTCCAACCTACATGTTTTAGTACAGGCACGAAAGGGAAAACAATAACTGACTTTTTTAAAAGACCATTTAATGAATACCTTTTGTGAATAAATATTTTAGTTTCTTGTTGACCTTTGTAAATGCATTTTAAAATTTTAAAATGAATTATGATGAATAAATTTTTCTCTAAAGTTAGGGCATCTGATGTTTATTTATTACCAGATTACATGGTAAAATTCTAATATATACATTCTGGTGAGTAGAATATACGTTCCTGGTGTAAATAGGTCGTAACTATGAGCCTTTTGTGACCGACCACCAGCCTTATGCGACCAGTTTTGATAGCAGTAAGGGTGGTTGCATACGACAGGTTCCACTATATATATATATATATATATATATATATATATATATATATATATATATATACTATAATCATCCACAGACAGAACTGTTTCGCTGTATTACAGCTCATCAGTACGGCTTAGACTCCGTTCGCTTCCTAACCCAGGATTGAAACCCGACCGAATAATAAACAGACTTTCCACTCAAATCCGAGTAACCATTAAAACAATAATGTTAAAATAATAAAATTCATATATATTTATATACCTCTCTCTATCTCTATCACTCTCTCTATCTATCTATCCATATATATATATATATATATATACATTCTTTTTCTGTCGTTCTCTCTCTCCCCATCGTTGTGTTTCTCAATGTATCACCCTTTTTAATTCTCAATTTCTTTCTCTCACACTAAATTGTACCTTGCTTACTCTTTCTCTTTTTCTTCCTCTTTCGGTCCCAGTTAATATATCTCTGCCTTTACACGCTTCTTTTTTCTGTTCTTACACACACACACACACACACACACACACACACACACACACACACACACAGGATAGATAGATAGATAGATAGATAGATAGATAGATAGATAGATAGATATATCGCCCGGTTCACACACCACCCATGTCTATTGAACAGGTTAAGAGGTTCATCCCTTGTTCCTTGTTTAGGATGTGGTTTCCGGCTTTCTCTTTTCCAATCTTCTCACTTTGTTTTTTTTTTCAATTGGAGTAGATAGACTAAACTATCGCCCGGTTCACACTCCACCCACGTCTATTGAACAGGTTAAGAGGCTCATCCCTTGTTCCCGGTTTAGGATATGGTTTCCGGCTTTGTCTTTTCCAATCTTTTCACTATTATGTAGCCCCCTGCACATCAGTGGCGTTACCGCCTTGCTCAGGGTGTTACCATTATAAAAAAAAAAAGAAGATAGATAATATTATTTTTTAACTCGTATATCATCTCTGTTTGTATCTATCTCTCAACCACTCTCTTTCACTTTTATATAATATTTCTCATTCTCTTTTGTATCTCTCTTATTATTCGTTATCTTTCTCTATTTCCTTCTCTCCGTTTCTTCCCTCTCTCTGTCTCTCTCTTTCTCTCTCGCTTGTCATTTGTCGTCTTCACTCTCTAACACGCACACTTATTCTCGTTCTCACTCTCACAACATTCTTGTTTCTCTCCTTCTGCATTTCTCCTTTGCAATTCCCTGCGTTTGTTTCTGTCCGGTCAACTCGCCCGAACTCGTAACCTATCACTGTCGCTGTTTACCTTTGTCCTTCCTCTCACTATCACTTGCCATTGATGATCTATTTTGACTAAGCTTGGAATACAAGTTCATCTTCACAGGATCGAACTCCTCTGCAGTGGCAACAGTAATGGTTATATAATCGTTTCCTTACTATCGGTTGAAATTTATAAAACATTTCTCTTTAAACAATTGCTCGGTAAAATAGTTTGTTTTTTTTTGTTTTTTGTTAGGTACACTGAATATTTTCATACCTCTTTCCAGTATTGATGGGGTTTCCTTCTTAGCCTTTTGTTTAAGTGGTGTTAAAAGTTAATATATTGCTTATGTCATTATTTTCTCTTCAATTTATATGCACTATAAATTTTGGTTGTTGCTGTTGTTGAAATTACTCAAGTGCTATGTTTTCTGGCACTGATTTTTACTTGTTACTGTGTAGCGTCATTTCAGGAGGCCAAGAGAATGATAGTCTCCTCTAAGATACACTGGGATCATTTTCTTGAATTCATGTTGAACTACTAAGAAAGCGATTGTATACAGGAGAGAGTTTAGATAAATCAGAAAGTGTTTGGTGACATGCATGACATACAAATGAAAGCCTCGAACGGACGAGGCTATTTTTAGTCAGTGTTCTAAGAAAGTAGTCGTGTATAGCTGAAACCATAGACATTTCTAAACACGTTTCATGCCATGTGTTTGAACCATATGAATGAATGACTAGACTATTTTAATCAGAGTTCTAAGAAAGTAGTTTTCTACAGCTCAAACTGTAGACATTTCTAAACACATTTCGCGACATGTGTTCGAACCATATGAAAGAACGACTAGATTATTTTAATCAGTGTTCCGAGAAAGTAGTTGTCTATGGCTGAAACTGTAGACATTTCTCAACAAGTTTCGTGTCATATGTCCCAGCTATATCAAGTGATATTTTCATATCATGTCGATAGATATAAATAAATATAATATTCGTTAGATTTATATATATATATATATATATATATATATATATATATAAATCTAACGAATGAGAACATCATAACGATGTCCTCATGAAACTTCAAAGTATGAATGAACCTGCTCAGTTAAAGTGAGAAACTCTTTGGGCTATATGTATACTACTGGCTGTAATTATTAGGTGACCCCAGTGTTTTAAAAATTATAAATATATATATATATATATATATGTGTGTGTGTGTGTGTGTGTGTGTGTGTGTGTGTGTGTGTGTGTACACTACCGGCCATAATTATTAGGCGACCCCAAACTAATTTTTAGTATTTATTGCCAAGTAAATAGAATGGTTCTTTTGTTAATACTGCACAATAACATGTGCATCAAATTAATTTATAAATATTTAATAATTACCTATATTGCAGTTTCATTTATGAAAGAATGAAGAAAATTTAGGGTGATTCGGACAAGTTCATCTTTGCTTCCTTTGCCTTGTCAAATTTTACAAATTAAGAATAACAAAAGAACCATTCTATTTTCATAGATAATTATTAATAATTAAGGCTCGTAGTATATATATATATATATATGGCTATTGGGCGTGTATAATGATAATATACACGCTAAAAAGTCTGCCTTCTCTACCGAGCGCCCATAGCCCAGAGGTAGAATCGCCGACTGACACCCATTCGCTCGGGTTTCAATCCTGGGTTAAGAGCAATCAGAGTCTAACCGTACTGATGACCTCTGATACAGCGAAACAGATCTGTCTGTGGATGACTATATATATATATATATATATATACACACTACCGGCCATAATTATTAGGCGACCCCAAACTAATTTTTAGTATTTATTACCAAGTGGATAACTGTAAATGAAAATAGAATGGTTCTTTTGTTAATACTGCACAACAACATATGCATCAAATTAATTTATAAATATTTAATAATTACCTATATTGCAATTTCATCAATGAAAGAATGAAGAAAATTTAGGGTGATTCGGACGAATTAACTTTGCTTCCTTGACTTGTCAAATTTTGCAAAGTAATAATAACAAAAGAAACATTCTAAATTCAATTACAATTATCCACTTAAAAATAGTATGAAATACAGTATTTCTTTTAAAAGACTGGGGTGGCCTAATAATTATGGCCGGTAGTGTGTATATATATATATATATATATATGTGTGTGTGTGTGTGTGTGTGTGTGTGTGTGTGTGTATTTTGTTTGTAAAAGATCATGTTTCTTTGAATTTTCTTATTTATTGTTACTCTCAATAACATAAATATCTCATGAGACAACTATCAAATTATTTACTATTTCCTGGCGCCAAATTGACTAGCATACTCGGCAGGAAAGTCAGAAGTGTATTCATTTCTGAGATCCCCTCGTAACTTAACTCTCCGCTTTAATCCAGTCCTCACAGGTAAGCGAGTTTGCTTCGGTGATTGGGCGCCCAGTTCGGGCAGAATATTTCAGACTGAAGGACAGGTTTTAGCTGCCCTGGTTTCGAAGTTGTCGACTCGCTTACACGCCACCTGTTATGCCTGTATTTCTACTCTCATTAGTGAAACGATTGTTTCTTCATTAAGAGCAATGGACTGAAACTTGTTCATTTTGGCTGACAACATCTGCCTGATAATACAGGAATCTGAACTTTAGAGAAATTCCTATGGAGGTTAGCCTATCAGTAGATGTATATATATATTTTTTTAAATGACTTCACACCAAGGAAGGTGATGATGCCATTAGGACGCACGGGGTTACTGAGAACGAAAGAGAATGAGAAAACGTTAAAGTCGAGAAGTGAGAAAAGGACAATAAATAAACAAAAAAACTTTATCAAATGCCATACATTTCTGCGACCACATCCCCCCTTACATCTGACCATCTAACTCCCCAGACTGCAGCCCTCCTTGATTATCATGTGAGGGGAGCAGTTGATAAAATTCATCAGAAGCTAAAACACTTCGATTAAGATAAGTTTTCTTTTTGTCTTTCTTCATACTTTTCTTTTTACAGATATATTCATTTATGCCTGTGATTTTAAATATATGCACATCCATACATGAATATGTACCCTACCGGCCATAATTATTATACCACCCCAGTTTTTTAAAATTGATGTATTCCATACTATTTTTAGCATTTATTGTCAAGTGGATAATTCTAAATGAAAATAGAATGGTTCTTTTGTTATTATTACTTTGCAAAATTTTACAAGGTAAATAGCGACAATTTACCTATCGCAATCTCTAGATTTGCTATATATATATATATATATATATATATATATATATATATACCCTACCGGCCATAACTATTAGGCCACACCAGTTTTTAAAAAAATGACGTATTTCATACTAATTCTAGTATTTATTGTCAAGTGGATAATTCTAAATGAAAATAGAATGGTTCTTATGTTACTATTACTTTGCAAAATTTTACAAGCCAAGGAG
>JBBBDQ010000317.1:2945000-2997500 GCA_037127315.1 Ascarosepion bandense
AATTTAATCCCATCTGATACATAATATATATATTATTGGGATGATATATATATATATATATATATATATATATATATATATATATATATCAGCATGCAGTGTAGATATAGAAGAATCCAAAGGAGTATCCTGTACATACAATCGTAGGATAACTCTAAAGGGATCTCTAAATATATATGTATATAAATACATATAGAGCAAATATATGTAAAAGTTAAGGCAGACACGTTATTTCATGGTAAATCGGAAGCATGGGCCTATTTCCGACAGACCATCATCAGCTTCCGTCTTTATTGTACAAGAGATTTTACACGATTCATGTAAAATCTTTTGTACATTAAAGACGGAAGCTGATGATGGTTCCCCTGAATTATGCCCATACTTCCTATTTACCATGAAATAACGTGTCTACTTTAATTTTTCTTATATATATATATATATATATATATATATATGTGTGTGTGTGTGTGTGTGTGTGTGTGTGTGTGTGTGTGTGTGTGTGATTCAAGCTGACTTCAAGTTTCGTGAGAACACTGTTATGATGATTTCACTCGTCAGGGTTGTTTGTTTTAAGAAAAAAGTAAACATCCCTGACGAGTGAAAGCCTCATAACGGTATCCCCATGGTAAGAGTGGGGTGGATAAGGAAAATGCATGAGAGAGAGAGGATGTACGTTAGTGGGACAGGAGATGACGATTGACTTTACATTTAAATTCTTGGAGATTGTAACTGTAGGAAAGCAAGTATGCGGAAGAGAATTTCACAGGCATAAAGTGCGAGAAAAGAAGCTGCTGGAGTAGAATTTGCGTTTACAATTTATTGATTTCACAGCAAAAGGGTGGGAACTAGTTGCTGATTTTGTGGCTCGAAGAAAATTTGTATATAGGGGTTACCATTGATTTACGCACATATATGTGTGTGTGTGTGTGTGTGTGTGTGTGTGTGTGTGTGTGTGTGTGTGTACAGTCATCTGCAGACAGATTTGTTTCGCATCAGTACGGTTAGACATCCGATTGCTTTTTACCCAGGATTGAAACCCGACCGAATTGGCGTCACTCAGCGATTCTACATCTGAGCTATGGGTGCTCGGTAGAAGGAGGGAGACATTTAGCGTGTGATGTATTCATACGCCAGTAGTGAGATTATTCTAATTCATTACTCAATGAACGATGCGTAGATGCTAAAAAAGGTACTGTTTTGTTTTTCAAAGTCTACCATTCTTCCAGAGAGCGCAATCAGGATGTGAAACCGTAAATATATATATATATATATATATATATATATATATATATATATATATATATATGAGAGAGAAAGCATATATATATATATATGAGTTGAATATGAATTGAAATCAGACAAGTTGATAGAATAAATAAACAAATGAGGAACTGTGTTTCAATCTAACATGCTTTGATTATATCAAATCTTCTTCAGAGAAATGGCTAAAGACAAGTTTTTTTTAATTAAAAAATAAAAAAAAGAGACAGTATACCGCAATGTTTTTTGGATTTTGGTTATTATTGGCCAGATATTTGTCACGTGTAATAAAGCAATAAATGATTATTTTAAATGCAAGTGTACGTACCTATTGCAACACTTCTCTATATGCATGTGTGCAGAATAATACACTTGTCAAGTGTATTAAAACGAAGGATGATTTTTTAAATATGTGTGTAAAAAAACCTTTTATGTTAAAAATGTTCAATGATATTCTTGTCTTTAACCAGATCGAAGAAGTTTTAATGAAAAAGAAATATGTTAAATTATGACACATTTTCTATTTTGTTCTTATTCTATCATATGATATATGATATGATATATATGATATGATATTATGATATCATATGATATTATGATATCATATCATATCATATATGATATGATATGATATATGATAGAATAAATAAAGACACAGAAAAGGTTTACTGAGTGGGTAAGAATATAAGAAGAAAAAGCATAATTAAGGAGAGAGAATAAATGGAAGAACTGGAATTATGAAGACAAAAGAAAACGATTAATATTGCATTTAAATATTTGAAGCTCAAAGTTGAAAGGGAAACAAGGCGCCGGGAAAAAGTTCCACAAGCGAGAAAATAAACTGTTAGCATAGGACTTATAATACTATGAGAAGAAAACATAATTAAAGAGAAAGAGCACAACAAAAGAAAAGAAATTAAGTAGGCATAAGATATTGCATTTACATATTTGAAAATCAAAATTGACTGGGAAGTAAGCCGGAAGAGAGTTCCACTACCGGAAAATGCGGAAAAGAATTTTAAGCAGAGAACTTCCGCTTACATCTAGCCGATTAAATTGCAAAATTATGAGATATTGACGCGTATCTAGTACGGCCTTGTTTGGTTTGATTTTGTTTTCCGGCTTATCAACCTCAATGGGTTATTTAATTCCGACAAAATTTTTAGGATAGATTCGTAACAGAATATGTATTTTTTTTTTAAGAAACTAGTTTGTAGATCGGGTTTCACTGACGTATTTTTGTAAAAAGTGTAATTATCGAAAGTTAAAAGTTTTGGTTGGTCGGTTGTTTTGTTGCATATCAACCTCGGCGGGTTATTTATTGCCAACTAAATTTTATTTATTTATTGCTAGTAATACCTTTTTCTTTCAACAATTTATTGTTGTTTTTATATAAGTTTTGTGTCTAGTAATACTTTTTTCTTTTCGAGTATCAAGATTCATTGTGATTTGTTTTTATGGGCAGGGCCCCCAAGTCCTACCCTGTTATTTAACCCATAACTGGAGGAAAGGGACGGATTAATACCTTTCCCAAGGGTACCAGTGCTTAAGTGAATGCAGGGTATTCAACTGAAATTCGAACTCGGCTCACCGATTTCTCTTTCCGAGCAGATATCCACTGCACCACAACGCACATCCGTCACTAAACGGTTACAACACCTGGTATTCCCAAGCGGTCACCCATCGAAGTACTGACCAGGCTCGACGTTGCTTAACTTCGGTGATCGAGCGAGAACCGGTGTATTCAACGTGATATGGCCGTAAGCCGAAAGCTAAATATATTGCTGATAATATTTTTCTTCTTCAAAAATGTATTGCTGGTTATTTTACTATAAAAATCTATTTTTCTGCTTTCATAATGTCTTTACTCCACTTTTGGAGTTTTCATCTATCAATTTTGTTCTTGAGTTCTCCCCAAAAGAAGAAATCCATTTGGGGTTCAAGTCAAGTAAACGTGCTAGCTAATCAATTAAACCTCTTCAGCCAATCGGTTTCTCAAAAGTTTTGCCTCAATATACTCACAGACTACTCTTAAATAATGTTAATGAACACCATTGTAATAATATAACCGATATACAAACCTATTCCATTACTTAGCATATATCGGTGTATGTGTGTAACAAATTGTAACTTTGGATTAATAATATAATCTTCATTGTTACAAAGCCAACTTTCAGCTGTAGTAATACTTTTTTTTTCTTTCTTTTTGCAAGTGTGGAATTATGGATAAATAGTCTTTAAATGTCTTAATCGGAAGTCTAGGTCAACAGAAATTATTTCAAATACTAGCAGTATAGCCCGGCGTTGCTCAGGTGTAATGAAAGCTTTCAAACTAATCCAGTCCTGGAGCTCAGACTCTTTGTACGTTAGCACGAAAGACTAAAAAGCAATAGTTGTTTCCAGTTAAAGCGAAACCGTAGACTGAAAGAAAAATGAATGGATGTAAATCAAATTTGGAATTCCTGGTATCGATATCAAATAAGTGTTTTCGTCGTAAACTGAATTTTGAAGGTTAAATAAGTCCTCTGAGTAAATGGTATCATGGCTGAGACTAAGAACTACAATTATACCTATTTAAAGCAAAACCCGCAGCAAAAACTAAAATAAAAGTGCTGAAAAAAATATAGACATACAGGCAAATAAACAGACACACACACACACACACAAACATCTTGCCTTTTATATATATTATCGATTTTCTGCACTGTTGTAAGAACTGCAACCTTGAAACTTCTGAATATCGTTTCTTATGTCTTTATCTATGGGTGTATCAAATTTGATTAAAATCGAACCACTCCTTCTATATCCCGATTTTTTCGATTATTGATTTTCGATATTTATCGGAGGTACCTCGACACAAAACCTAGCTAAGAACACTCGCAGACGATTATAGTACAACTGTGTAAATTTTCAAGAAAATCGGTTCAGCCATTTCGGAGTCTATAGGTAACGGACACACACACACACATACATACACTCATACACACACACACACAAACATACACAGACAAAGTTCCATTTAAGTTTAGATTTTTTTTCCTATTTCTATCAAATAAAAGTGTTTTTATTACTTCTATCAAACATTTTCATTATAACATGAATTTCTCAGCAACCTAGTAGAAATGGTAATGTATTTTTTTATAATCATTTCACCCTAAGCA
This sequence comes from Ascarosepion bandense, assembly GCA_037127315.1. Taxonomy (NCBI): domain Eukaryota; kingdom Metazoa; phylum Mollusca; class Cephalopoda; order Sepiida; family Sepiidae; genus Ascarosepion; species Ascarosepion bandense. Next base: position 2,949,422 of record JBBBDQ010000317.1, read on the forward strand.
AAGATGGATTGCCACTGGTGTGCAAGTGGTTTCAGTGAGAGGAAAAAACAAATACAGCGGATGTCGAGAAAATATAAGAGATGGATGGGATTTAAGTAAATAAAAAATGGCAATTGATGTTGCATTTAAACTTTTAGAGATTGCAGATATCAGGGAAGAAAAGTAAATGGAAGGGAATTCCACAAACGGGAAATGCGAGAAAAGAAACTGTTAAAGTAGAAGATTGTTACATCTATTTTGATGATAAAAGGATGTCAGCGTAAATACTTGTGGTTGGGGAAGCAGGGATAAAAGCTCGTCAGTTAGCGTGAAATACTTCTGGAAACGACATATGTATCAAGAGTAAATTCTATAGAATAACCAGAAACGGGAAAATTTGTCAAGCATTCCAATTTTTGGCAATGTTCCAGGAAAACACTTGCTATTAAAGACCTTCTGCGTCTTCCAGTCACCATCATCCAGTCATGAACTTTCCTGCTATTGAAATATTGGTTCACTTAACCTTTTCGCTTCATCCAATTGTCGACTTTTCAAAAGTAGGGAAGTGTATACGCGACTCACCGGTTCTGTTTCTGGTTTCGATTTGAAAGCATAAATATATGGCACCAGGTTTAAAACTGGTGTCGCTTCGCCTGTTTTACTCGACTGGTATTATCGACAAAAATGAGTTTGAGTTTTGTTTAACGGCATATCAACCTCTATGGGTTATTTAATGCCAAAAAGGTAGGGTTTTAATATATTGCTTTTTTTTTTACATTTGGTTATAGTAAGAAAGTTTATTTAGACAGATTTTGGTGAATTTTTTTTTTGTTTTAGAAAACTGAAAATGTATTCTAGTTTTGTATTCAATAATTTTTTTCCTTTAAAAATGTGTTATGATAATAATCTTGTTTCCTTCAAATATGTATATTTTTCTATAAAAGTCTATTTTTATGTATTTATTTCTATAAAATTCTATTTTTATGTATTTATTTCTATTAAAGTCTATTTTATGTATTTATTTCTATAAAAGTCTATTTTTATGTATTTATTTTTCATAAAAGTCTATTTTTATGTATATTTTTCTATAAAAGTCTATTTTTATGTATTTATTTCTATAAAGTCTATTTTTAATAATATTTATTCACCATAAAAGTCTCTTTTATGTATTTATTTTCTATAAAGTCTATTTTTATGTATGTTTTCTATAAAAGTCTGTTTGCTTTATTTCTTTATATAAAAGTCTATTTTATGTATTTGTTTCTATAAAAGTCTATTTTTATGTATTTTATTTCTACTAAAATTCTATTTTTATGTATATTTTTCTATAAAAGTCTATTTTTATGTACTTTATTTCTAAATTATTTTCTTATTTATTTTCTATAAAAGTCTATTTTTCTGTTTATTTCTATAAAAGTCATTTTTTATATTTTCTAAAAGTCTATTTTATGTATTTATTTCCAAAAGTCTATTTTTGTATTTATTTCTAAATTCTTTATGTATTTATTTCTCTCCTAAATTAATTTTTTCTCCTTTCAACAGAGACGAGGCACATCAGTTTTGGAGTTCCCTTCTTGCCCACTGGCTGGGAGCCTAACAGGTGGTACCACTCCAGGTCTGGAACTGGGACTGAAGACAGCATGTAATTAAAGGTGGTGTTCCATGCTCTACTCCATAACCTCCCAATCAAGAGCTTTGCTACCACTCCAGGTCAGGTTGGACCTGAGAACAACAGCAATTAAAAGGTGGTTCCATGCTCCTCATAACCTCCCAATCAGAGGCTTTGCTACCACTCCGGGTCAGAATGGACCTGGGAACAACAGCAATTAAGAGGTGGTTCCATGCTCCTCACAACCTCCCAATCAGTGGCCTTGCTGCCGGATGCAGTTTACCGTCATCACTACAAAAATTAACTGAAAAAGGATAGTCTACATCATTATTGAGGTTATTTTTACTGGAAATAAGTGGAATAGACGAAGAGACACCGAACAGTTTATCTCAGGTAATGCTTAGCTCTTTTGAATGTTATGACAGCGAATGCTTGACAATTTCCTCAAAGATTAAGGAGTGACTCGAAGCGACAAAATGTGGTTCTACAGAACGATGCTGAGGATACTAAGGACCGATTATGTGAGCAACGATAAGGTTTTGAAAATACTCGTTAGAAACAAGGATAAGAGTACTGAACTATTACGTAATATCAATCATCCTATATGGCAGTGCGTTGTGGTACAGTGGATAACGTTTCGGAACAAGAAATCGGAGAGCCGTGTTCGAATTCCAGTTGAACTCGTTGCGTTCACTTACATGCAGATACACTTGGAAAAGGTATTATTCTGTATATGGGTCAAATAACAGGATAGATTGGCTTTTATAGCCTTACCGCAGAAAGTAATGGCAACATACTGCGGGAAAATCTTCTAACCAGTCAGTCATGTCTGGAAAGAGACATGATCGCCTAAGCGTGTATCACGTGTGGCACTTAATTGACTGACTGATATTGCAGTGAATGATGGACAATCTCCTTAAAGATGAAGAAAAAATTTGAAGCAACAGGAATGTAGTTCTACAGAAAGATGGTGAGAGTCACAAGTCGATAGTTGGGCTAGCTCGAAGGCATAAGTCGTTGTGTCCTGGCTTTTTTCAGACTGTTGTTCATTCAAGATAACACTCTCTCTACCAGAAGCCCTAATTAAGGTCCGCTCAGCATAGATGCAGTACAACCCACAGGTGGGTTCTATGGGTGTTGAACAAGCACAAGTGTGACTGAGCAGGCGTCTACAATAAGGATATGCTAAGATTAGGTAGACGAGCAATTATTACATATGTCTATACTCATTCAAGCGCTTGTGAGTTGTCGTGTAATGCCTACTCATTCTCATAAACTTTTATTCCCCTAACCTTGATCACCCTTACAAGTCTAAAAATTTCTATTCTGGGTCACATAAGTTGATTTTCATTTTGTCAAAAAAAAAATTTTTGGATATTCTGGGAAAATCTTTATACCAAATAAAACGTAGTCTGATAAGATGAACTTTTTCATCTCATCATTAAAATGGATTATAATTTATAACCACTTTTGCTGAGTTTTCTTTTATGTATATAATATTGCTTGGGATAATATACATTGTTCTCTCTATACAGCTCTATCGCTTGATATTTAATATTGAATCGATCTGTTGTGGTCTGGAAAATAGGTATCTATAACTCCCGTCAATACACAGTCTATTCTGATGATATACACATGGTCATCTTGTACTGGGCCAATCGTTTCTCCTTCTGCTCATTTGGCTTGACCTCTCTATGTTTCTCTTTCTTAATCCTATCCTAAGCCCGACGCCTTTCCTTCTCCTCCGACATCCTTTCTCTCTTTGTCTCTTCATTTATCTTCTCGTGAAAGTCAGCCGATTCTCCTTCGCGCCATTGACTCGATCTTTGTCTGCGTCACCTTCTGAATTCTGTCTGAAGCCAGCCGCTTTTTAGTCTGACCTCTCTGAATTTCTCCTTAATCCTGCTCTGTCTGTTCGGCTGTTTCCTTCTCTGCTGTTGTTTGCTTCTTCTGTCTAAGGCACGTTGAATCTCTGAAGCTTCTGGCTAATTCTGCTGACGGAGACGCTCCATGAATTCGGCATTCTCCTTCGCTTTTAAGCTGAACGTTTCGATTTTGGCATGTCTTCCTCTTATACACACTGTAACATTTAAACTAATCAATAACAATGCACTGAACTATCTTTTCTATTTGATAGGTTCTTCTTCTTCTTAGCTCTTAGTATGTTTGAGCCTGTTGCTTCTGGCAACCCCTGTCCCGTCATCCACCTAATCAGACCCTGCAAATATGTTATCCACTGCCTTCCTCTGTCTCTCCTTCCTTCTATCTGACCAGTCAGTATCAGGTTCTCCAGGCTCTCTTTCCTCATTGCATGTCCCAGGAACTTCAGTTGTCTCTTCCTGATGCTCAGCATCAATTTCCTTTTTGTTGCCATTCTTTCCAACACCTCCTCGTTGCTTGCATGCTCAGTCTACGATATCCGTAGCATCCTTCTGTAGAACCACATTTCGGCCGCCTCCAGTATTGTCCTCATTTTCGATGATATTATCTAGCATTCACTGTCGTATTGAAGAACTGACATCATATAGCAGTCCAGCACTCTTTTCTTCGTTTCTATTGAGATTTTCCTGTGTGTTAGTATTTTGCTCATCTTCTGGAACGCGTCCTTTGCCATGCCAATTCGCCTTCGGATCTCCGTGCCGCACTTTCCATCTTCTGTTAGAACACTTCCTAGGTACTTAAATTTTTGTACTTGCTTGATTCTGTTATCCCCCACCTGTATTTGGCATTTTGGGTTGTATCTTTTGCTGATGACCATGCAGGTTACCTTTCGAAAAAGGACTCAATGAAAATCAGCTGAAGAAAATTTAGTAACAGTAATGACCAATTTATTATTATAAGAACTGGGAATAGCGGCAAGTTAATTGGAGTAGATAGACCAAATTATCGCCCGGTTCACACTCCACCCACGTCTATTGAACAGATGAAGAGGCTCATCCCTTGTTCCCTGTTTAGGATGTGGTTTCCGGCCTTCTCTTTTCCAATCTTTTCACTTTTCTCTTTTTTTTTTTCTCAATTGGAGTAGATAGACTAAACTATCGCCCGGTTCACACTCCACCCACGTCTATTGAACAGGTGAAGAGGCTCATCCCTTGTTCCCTGTTTAGGATGTAGTTTCCGTTTTTCTCTTTTCCAATCTTTTCACTCTTAAGTAGCCCCCTGCACATCAGTGGCGTTACCGCATTGCTCGGGGTGATATGATTTTAAAAAAATGATTCAGACTACTTCCATATTGCCAAATTGACTGAAAATTTCCCATCTTAGATTCATAATTACTTTTTTATCTCTCAGACGGATGGATGCATGCATAAATTCTCTCTCTTCACCTAATCTTCCAGTGACAGACGTATTTCTCTCTACTGTTTAATTAATTAAACTTGAATTGGTGTTTCGTTTGAACGTTTTGAGTGCAAATGAAAAAGACGAACCTGTTGTTACATTTCAGGGTTAATTTTAAATGTGTATTTAATTTTTCAAGCGACAAATTTCATATTTTGAATTTTCATTCTTGAAGGCGGTGAAGTTGATATATATACAAATCAACCATTCGTCCGGGCATGGATTACTGCTGTCATATATGGTCAGGCGCCCCTGCTGTTCATTGCAGTGTTCTTGACAGGCTCCAAAGGAGAATCAGTAATGGTGCCTCGACTCCAGCCACTTCCCAACCGATGGGATGTGGCTTCCCTCCGTCTGTTCTATAAATACTTTCATGGCTTCTACTCCAACGAATTTAAGTCGCTAATGCCCCTGCAACAAGTGTTTACCCGTGAACTAAAATGGCAACTGGGTCTCACCCATTCACAGTTAGATCAACCAAATGCAGACGACAATTCTACTCCTATAGCTTTTTTTCTTGCACTTCCCGCCTGTTGAACTCGCTTCCATATTCTTGCTTTCCTGATGCTACAACCTCCAGGAATTTAAATGCAATGTCAATACTCATCTCTTAACCACTTGACTCTACTTCTTTCTACAACACCCTGTATATCCTTTCCTTTCTCTCCACCTTTGCAACTGTCATCACACCTGTGTTCCCATCCTTCTCTTGCTTGTTTCTAACTGGTTCGTCTTTCTCTTTACTCTCCTCCTATCTAATCTTTTTACTCTTATGTAGCCCCCTTCACCTCAGTGGCGTCATCACCTTGTTCGGGGTGATACGATAAAAAAAAAGTATTTTTAGAACATTTTTCTAAGCCCTTCAGTCGTCATCATGGAGTTTGTCAAGACAGAACGAGTAAGTAGAAAACATTTATTTGAAAGGATACTCATATCCTTTTGTCTGTTCTATAAATACTTTCATGGCTTCTGCTCAGACGAACTTAAGTCACTGATGCCTCCTCAACAGGTGTTTACTCGTGCAACCAGACTGGCAACTGGGTCCCACCCATTCACAGTCAGGTTAGCCAATTGCAGACGACAATTCTACTCCTGCAGCTTCTTCTCTCGCACTTCCCGCCTGTGGAACTCGCTCCCGTATTCTTGCTTTCCTGACGGCTACAACCTCCAGAAATTTAAATGCAAAGTCAATCCTCATCTACTAACCACTGAACTCTAGCTCTCTCCCCACTCTTGTATAACCTTCCCTTTCTCTCCACCTATGTATCTGTCATCGCATCTGCTTTCTCAGCTTTCTATTGTTCCTTTCTAACTAGTTTGTAATCCTCACTCTTTTCTAATTAATCTTTTTACATTTATGTCGCCCCCTGCACATCAGTGGCGTTTCCGCCTTGCTCGGGGTGAAATGATTAAAAATATATATATATATATTGTTGACAAAAGTAGAAAATCTAAAAGATACTGGTGGTCGCAAGACAGGCAACAACCAAATTAGCAGAACGCTTTCGCAACACCCGCATCCACCAACACTTAGACAGTCCGCCGACAGTTTCTAAAAAAAATGGACGAGAACTTAAATTTGGAAAGACATAAAGCGAATTATCTTTCAGCGAATTGTTGGGCTACTTGAAGCTAATCTCCAATTAGCTTCAGGATTTTGATTCAGTCAGTTAGTTAAGTGCCATACGCTTGGGCGATCATGTCTCGAAAGAGACATGACTGACTGGGAAGAAGATTATCCCGCAGTAGGTTGCCATTGCTTTCTGCGGTAGACTGGTTGCCGACCAAGGCTATAGAACCCAATCTGTCCTGCAATTTAACTCATAGCTGGAGGGAAAAGAGACAGATTATATTACATTTTTATATTGAGTATAATTACTGGGGGATCAATTTATTACTTCATGACAATAGAAAACCGATCCCCCACTTTATGCCCAGTTGAAGCCTTAATCATGTTTTCAACTATTATATTCAGTCAGTCAGTTAAGTACCATATATATATGTAGACAGAAAATCTAAGCAAGAGCCAACAAACCTACCAAGGTTTCATCCTAAGGCTCGTCAGGGTCAGTCAGTTAAGTGCCATACGTGAAACACGATTGGGCGATCATTTCTCGAAAGAGATATGACTGACTGGGCAGAAGATTATCCCGCAGTCGGTTGCCATTGCTTTCTGCGGTAGACTGGTGGCCGACCAAGGCTATAGAACCCAATCTGTCCTGTTATTTAACCCATAACTAGAAGGAAGAGACGGATTAATACCTTTCCCAAGGGTATTTTGATTACATTTGTATAAAATTTCCATTGAAAGATCTGCTCTTATCTGTTGCTAATCTGGGTGTAACAGTTTGGATACTCATCAGGTTGCTGTAAAGAGGGTTGAATTTAAGCTCTAGTAAACTTCAACCTACTACCTAGAAATCTATAGCTAGAATCCATCGCTAAATCCGCTGCTAAGAAAGTTGGTTCTCTGTGTAGGGCCAGGAAGTTTTTTTCCCGTCTGAAACAATTCTGCACATATATAAATCGACCATCTGCCCGTGCATTGAATACTGTTGCCATATCTGGTCGGGTGCTCCTGCTATCCACCCAGGTGTCCTTGACAAAATCCAATGGATAATCTGTAATGTAATCGATCCCGACTTGGCAGCTTAGATACAGTTACTTTCTCACCGGCGCAATGTGGCTTCCCTGTGTCTCTTCTACAAATACTTTCACAGCTTCTACTCTGATGAACATAGCTCACTGGTGCCTCCTATATATGAATTTATTGAAGCCGCAAGATTAGCAACTAGGTCACACCCTTTTACTGTGAAACCAATAAAATGTAAACACAAATTCTACTCCTCCAGCTTCTTTTCTCGCACTTCCCGTCTGTGGAATTCCCTTCCGTTTATTTGCTTCTCCGACAGCTACAATCTCCAAGAATTCAAATGTAAAGTCAATAGTCATCTCCTATCTCACTAACCTGATCCCTCTCTCTCATACTCCTTTCTCCGTCTATTCCACTCTCATCAGTATTCTCATCATTCTCTTACCCACTTCCTGACACCCCCTATAAACTGTCACTCTTTTTCATAACTTTCCTCCTATGTAACCCCTTGCACAACACTAGCAGTAAAATTTATTGCTTGGTACGATATGATGATGAAAAAAAAAGATAGATAGATAGATAGATAGATAGATAGATAGATATGAACTGAATGACATAGATAGATAGATAGATAGATAGATAGATAGATAGTATTCTCATCCTTCTATTATCCATTTCCTGACACCCCCTATAACCTGTCACTCTTTCTCATAACTTTCCTCCTATATAACCCCTTGCAAAACAGTGGCAGTAAAATACCTCGCTTGGGGCGATATGATTATAAATGCTTCCGGTTCATAGGTCACGACACGTAAGTTCAAGTTTACTTTTCTGCAAAAAATATCAAAATACGAAATTTTCACAAACATTCAGGATGCCACTTGTATATAAACAGTGATGGAGAAAAGACATATTTGGACACTCGCAAAACATTTCATATAATTCCGATGCTCACATTGTCATTAAAAACCAACGAAATTCTTCTATATTTTTCTATATTTCAGTTCTTTTAACTGATATCTGGTATATATTTAATTATAAAGTGGCTAATGTTTGAGCATTCTCTGATTTCATAAGCCATTCTCAAAGAATTTTTGTGCTATGTCGGTTTTCTCATTTTCAAGTACAGCGTCCTCGCACCTCATGACAATTTCATTATTTTCAATTATCGGAGCTTCATTTGACAGTTTGCATTATTGCATCATATTATTATTATTATTATCATCATTATTATTGTTGTTGTTGTTGTTAATGAAATCTCTATATATAAAAGGCAATCTGTGAGTCTGTGTGTGACTGTAACCTTATTATTATTATTGTTGTTGTTGTTGTTATTGTCGTTGTTGTTGTTAATGAAATCTATGTATATAAAAAGCAATCTGTGAGTCTGTGTGTGACTGTAATCAATGCACGCCTACATTTTTAAGCTGCGCCATTCAAACTTTCTAGGGACACATATCTACAGGGAAGCCAGGTCGGCACATATTTTTTGAGTTTAAGTTCAGCAATTTTCACCTTTTGCACTTTATGGAGCCGATTGTTTACATTTTGCTCCGTAAAACATCTAAGACCTAAGAAGGTGGCTAGATTACGTCACAGAAATCAAATCACACGTGAGAAATCAAATCAAACGACTAAAAAAAATGAGCCTTTGTATTTAATTTTTATTCCGACGCTTTAAAGTTCATTTGGTCAACAAAAAATGTGAATATTTTCCCCGTAATTTTGAAACAAAAGAAATATTTTTTTAAAAAGTGTTTTTTTAAACAAAAACAAAATATGTAAAAATAAAGTGCCAATGGTTAATTTAATTATTTAAGCCTTTTTTCTTTTCAGATTTAATATTTCATACTTCAGAAAATAAAATTTTAAAAAATAAAGCTATTTTCGCTAAATATTTCATGCAAAAAATCAACTGTCTGTAATTCGTGTGGCATTAATATAACTTTTTTCTCTAGAATTAAATGTCTGCATTTTTAAATATTCTTCGAAAATTTCTGAAATTCATTTAGTCAACAAAAATTTTTTAAACAAAACAAACGCAATGTTGTTTACAATGTCACACAAAGCATCAACTCACGTTTACGCAAAACAAAAGAAAATAGATTTTTAATGGAATTTTTTAAACAATTTTTAAACAACAATTTTTTATATAATTATTTTTTATATAATTAAGTTTTAAAGTGAGGCGGCGACTACAAGCGGTCGGAAATCGCAAAACGCTGCATTATTCATCTAATTAAAAAAATGTTCTGAGTTGCCCGGGCAACGCCGGGCTATGATGCTAGTATATTACTAAATCTGATGAACAAACGCACTGTGGTTCATAATAAAACAATACTGAGATGGCCTTAGAATTTTTTGAGGGAGTGCATAATTTGTTATGATCAGAACAAGGTTCCTCCTTATTTGTCATGTCCCCTCAGTACATAGGCGATCATGGATCTCTACAATTCCGTCCTTTCGTTATTTCTCCTAAGCCATGTTCCGCCATCCATTCACTCATTCTTACCAAGTATGTTATCCGTTGCTTGTCTCTGTTCCTCTCACCTTTAATCTCTCCTGTGACGTTCTTGCAACAATTTTTGCTAAAACCTCGTTTAGGCTCACATGTTCGGCCCATTGTATCCTCAGCACGCTTCTGTAGAATCATATTTCTGTTACGTCAAGTTTCTTCTTCATCTTTGAGGATTCCCTGCCATATCAGAGGACAGATATCACATAGCAGTTAAATACTCAGTCAGTCAGTTAAGTGCCAAACGTGATACACGCTTTGGGTGATCATGTCTCGAAAGAGAAATGACTGACTGGGCAGAAGATTTTCTATCCTGCTATTTAAAATATAGATAAATGGAGAAGAAACGGCTTGTATTAATAATTGGTAATTAGTGGGGGATCAGTTTATTAATTCCTAACAAGAGAAAACCGACCCCAACTTTATGCCCAGTAGGAGCTTTACTTATGTTTCCAACTATTATCCTCATTCAGTCAGTTAAGTGCCGTACGTGAGACACGCATTGGGTGATCATATCTCGAAAGAGACATTACTGACTGGGCAGAAAATTATCCCGCAGGAGATTGTCATTGCATTCTGCAGTAAAGTGGTTGCCAGCCAAGGCTATAGAACCCAAACCTGTCTCATTATTTAACCCATAACCGGAGGGAAGAGACGGATTAGTACCTTTCCCAATGGTATTTGTGCGTAAGTGAATGCAAGTAATTCAACGGAATTCGAACTCCGCACCCCGATTTGTTGTTCCGGGTCGACATCCACTGCACCACAACGCACAACTAAATACTCTGTATTGCTTATATTCCCGACCAGATTTCGTGTGGCCACAATCACTGAAAAACAAAAGGCTTAGTTTAACCTGTAGTATTTTTTGCCGACACTTCCTCAGGCTGCTGAGCCCTAGGATCGCCGCTCCAGACTGATAGAAATTCCCTCCTTGACATATAAACCATGGCGAGATCCGAATTTGGGTCACGATCGTCAAAGAATATTTTATCACAAATGAAATCTAAATCTAAACTTATTTATAAATGGAACTGTGTGTGTGTGTGTGTGTGTGTGTGTGTGTGTGTGTGTGTGTGTGTGTGTTCGTTACCTATAGACTCCGAACGGCTTAACCGATTTTCTTGGAAATTTATACTGTTGTACTATAAGCGTCTGCGAGTGTTCTTAGCTAGGTTTTGTGTCAAGGTACCCCCTGATAAATATCGATAATCGAAAAAATTGGGTTATAGAAGGAGCGGTTCGATTTTAATCAAATTTGATACACTCATAGACAAAGACATAAGAAACGATATTCAGAAGTTTCAAGGTTGCAGTTCTTACAATAGTGCAGAAAATTTTATATCGATACCAGGAAATGAAAATTTGACTTACATCCATTCATTTTTCTTTCAGTCTACGGTTTCGCTTTAACTGGAAACAACTATTGCTTTTTAGTCTTTCGTGCCAACGTCCAGAGAATCTGAGCTTCAGGACCATGGATTAGTTTTAAAGCTTTCATTACACCCGAACAACGCCGGGCTATACTGCTACTATTCTTTTTTTAATCATTTCACCCCAAGCAAGGCATTCCACTGCCACTATTGCGCATGGGGCTACATAGGGGAAGGTAAAGAGAAGGAGTGGTTAGACATAGGGAATGTCAGGAGGAAGGTGACAGATTAGTAAGGATAGCGAGGATGAGGGTTGGGCAGATGGGAAGAGTGTTTGATAGAATGGGAGCAGATTAGTGTGTTAGGAGGTGTCTATTGACCTTACATTTAAACTCCTTTATATTGTAGCCGTCGGGGAAGCAATCGTGTGGAATGGAGTTCCACAGTCGGGAAGTGCGAGGAAAGAAACTGTTGGAGTAGAAATTGCGGTTGCATTTTATCGGTTTCACTGTAAAAGGGTGGGATCTAGTTGCTAATCTAGTATCTCGTGCAAATTTGTATCTAGGGGGCACCAGTGATCTAAGTTCATCGGAGCAGAAGCCGTGAAAGTATTTATAGAAGAGACACAGGGAAGCCACGTCGCGCCGGTGGGAGAGAGACTGCAGGCGGTTTGCCAAGTCGGTATCTATCACATTACAGACCCTCCTCTGAACCTTATCGAGAAGCCCGGGGAGAATAGCAGCGGCACCCGACCAGACATGGCACCAGTATTCAATGCACGGGCGGATGGTAGATTTATATATGTGCAGGATAGATTTAGACAGAAAAAACTTCCGGGCACTACACAGAGAACCGACTTTCATAGCAGGGGATTTAGCAATGGATTCGATACAGTCATTCCATTTGAGCTCTGCTGAAAGTGTGAGACCAAGGAGGCGTAGTGTTTTACTCTCTGGGAGGCAAGCCTGGTCCATGCTAATGGGAGGGAGGTGAGATTGTCGATGATGGTTAATTGAGAGTAGCTTCATTTTAGAAGCATTAAAATTTACTAGCCATTTCTTACCCCAGTCCAATATGGATTGGAGGTATTTTCAATCTCGGCTGCGAGGTTAGCTTTGACGCCTACACCAGATTTTTGGTCGAGGTGAGAGTAAACTGTGGTGTCATCGGCGTACAAACCTACTTGGGCCCTCATGGAATCAGGGAGATCATTAATGTATATCAAGAAGAGTGTAGGACCTAAGATGAAGCTTTGGGGAACACCTGCGTTTGTATGGTATTTCTGGGAGGCATGTCCGTTTAATACCACCTTCATTGTGCGGTTAGAGAGAAATGACTGGATTAGTTCAAACAAATGTCCAGTTATACCATAGCTCCGCAGTTTACATAGAAGGCCAGTATGCCAAACTCTGTCGAACGCCTTAGATATATCCAATGCAACGATTCGGGCTTCGCCATTCCTGTCGAGTGCCTGGTATATGTACTCGGTGATGGTCGTTAGCATATCAACAGTAGACCTGGTGAAGCGGAAACCATATTGCTTGTCCGAGAGGAGCCTGTGTGCTGTGAAATGCTGAACCACCTCGGCGTTGATAATGGCTTCGAACACTTTGCCAACGATCGGAAGAAGGCTGATAGGGCGGTAATTTGCAGGGTCCGAGGGTTCTCCAGTGTTTTTAAATATAGGAACTACAGAGGAAGATTTCCAACAGGCAGGAAAGCAGGAAGCAGATAGGCAGAGGTTGTAGAGCTTAGAAAGGACAGAGGAGAGTTCAGGGGCTCATTTCGTTAAGACTATTGTTTGGATTCCGTCCCCACCGCTCGCTTTGTGAGGGTCACGTTTTGAGATTATCTTAGAGACAAGCGAAGGTGTAATGTGGACATCATTCAGTTGTGCCTCGGTTCTAGGTGAGAAGTCGGGTGTAAAAACTCCAGATGAGTCCAGACTCGAATTGTTCGAGAATCTGCGGGCAAAGCATTCAGCCTTATCTGCTGGGGAGATGAGGACCTCAAATTTGTTGATTAGCGGGGGTATTGTGGACTTGCTCTTGTTAAGTACGCTTTACAGAGTCACCAGTAGTCTTTGGCGCCGAATTTAGAGCATGCTATGCGTTGCTTCATTCTGGCAGCAAACAACATCTTAGCTTCGGTAAGAATCTTTTTACACTTATTACGAGCTGACGTGAAAAGGCGCCTGTTTTGGTTCGACGAGTCGGAAGAAATGATTCCGATGGGCAATTGCAGCCGAGCAAGCGGGTGAGAACCATGGAGACGAATGAGATTTAAGCTGGAATTTCCTAGCAGGGATGAAGGCATCGATGCCAGCCTTAACCCAGGAGGAGACCTCGGATGCACATTCTTCGATGGGAAGACTAAAAACGTTGTTCCAAGGGATGTCACAGAGGAAGTCTCGGAACAAATCCCAGTCTGCTCTTTGATAGCAGTAGGATATTCTACTTGTCTGGGTTTCATGGGTCGGGCGGGAGTGGAGTGAAATATTGATGGACACTACAGTGTGGTCAGAGTTTCTGAATGGGCAGAGTTGTCTGGTAGTGCAAGAGTCTGGGATATAAGTGAAGCAGAGGTCTAGAAGTGAGTCCCTTCCGTTAGGGTTGTCGGAGAAACGCGTGGGGAAGTCCACTACTTGCGTAAGGGATTGGGTGATTGAAAAGTTCATGGTGTGGACACCAGCAGGGTCGGTGACAGCGTTCTCCAGCCACTTGATGTGGTGGGCGTTAAAGTCACCAAACACGAATACATGGGCAGAGGGACAGGAAGAAATGGCTTTGTCGATATTGTCAGAAATGATGTCAAGTAACGAACAGTCAGGGGAGGAAGGAGAGCGGTAGAGAAAGAAGAGTTGAGAAGTGAAAGGCGGGAGCACATGAAAGAATGATCTGGGGATTCAAAAGATGACACCCTAGCTAAGGGAAGGTGTTCGCTGACATAGACACCAAGCCCATGCATATGAACATTGGAGTCCTTCCTGAAGAGGGGGAGGTAGTCAGGAACGTAGAACTCAGATGAGGGATAGAAGGGTTAAGATTAGTTTCACATCGGGCTAATATATCAGGTGAGTTATTGTGGAGGAATGAATCTACGCTGAGGAAGTTGGTGCGGATGCCGCGTATGTTAGTGAAAGAGATGCAGACAGGTTTGGGCGTTTTCAAATGAGCTGGTTTAGTTTTGCTATTATGTTTGCTTTTTTCCATAGTGATTCAGTTAAGGAGAGGTCTTAGAATAGAATCAGTCAGTCAATCGTTTGCAACTTGTGAAGGATGGAGACTGGCGCGGCCTACAACATAATGTGGCCTCGGGGTTGCCCACCGAACGTTCGTGCAGAGACGCCCGTCCATGCGCGATATGGCACTACAAGAACCCCGGTATTATTCAACTGTTGATCAGAGCAGACTCTCAAGACGCTACGCAAGAGTTCGGGCTCCTAACTACCAATCGGAAGCAGCAACCAGGAAACTGCCAACACGGTACCCTCAGAATGTAAAGACGTTGCCACCATACTCCGTAACTGCAAAGAGCTTCCAGCTGAACTAACACTAAGACTGGAGAAGGGGGATGAACCGGGAACCCCTTCCTAAACAAGAAACAAGGCAATCACCTCTACACTTATTCAAAAGAAGGGGGTGGAGTGTGATACCGGGCGATAGTAGGAACTATCTACTCCAATTAAAAAAAAAGAAAAAAAGTGACTGAGGTTTACAAAGTTTTCACTTACTATAAGTCGAAAATAACCTTGAATTGCAAAATAATTTACACAAACTAAGTTAGTGACAAAAAAAAAAATCAAAGACGAACAAAAAACAAAAAAAAAAGAAATTTCCAAAAATTACAGAAAAACAGACTGAAAAATGGACTGAATCCCGGTTGACTTACCACAAGCAGCTAACACTGAAAAGTTGATTTAATTAAATTTCTGAAGACAAAAATAGAAATTAAACCATTTTTTACAGAATATAGTCGAGTTAAGCAGCATGCGTTCGCTGGCCAACCGTTACGAATTGAATGTCACGAAGACAGAAATTTAACTCTTCTACAAGACAAAACTAATGGAATTAATTGAACCGTGATACTA
This sequence comes from Ascarosepion bandense, assembly GCA_037127315.1. Taxonomy (NCBI): domain Eukaryota; kingdom Metazoa; phylum Mollusca; class Cephalopoda; order Sepiida; family Sepiidae; genus Ascarosepion; species Ascarosepion bandense. The sequence goes on from JBBBDQ010000317.1 coordinate 2,964,920, forward strand.
TTTATCTTAAGTCGAAAATAACCTTGAATTGCAAAATAATTTACACAAACTAAGTTAATGACAAAAAAAAAATCAAAGACAAACAAAAAACGAAAAACAAAAAAACAAATAAATTTCCAAAAATTACAGAAAAACATATATATATATTAGGTGCGATTGGTAAATTGTCGCGATTATTTTATTATTTTAAATATTCTTTATGCTGGCTCTGAGCTCCAAGACTATGGATTAGTTTCAAAGCTTTCATTACACATTACATTGAACTTGCATTGCGGTTTAATGGATATCGGCTCGAACGAGAAATCAGAGATGCGAGTTCGAGTTCCAGTCTAATTCGTTTCATTCACTTCCGCACAAATATCCTCCAGCTATGGGTTGAATAACAGGACAGGCTGGTTTCTATAGCCTTAGTCTAACCAGTCTACCGCTGAAAGCGATGGCAATCTAGTCCGGCAATATCTTCTACCTAGTCAATCATGTGGCGAAAAGGAATATGATCGTCCAATCGTGTATCATGTATGCCAATTAACTGACTGTTCACGTTAAATGATATGAAGTCTTTCATTTGGGGTGGGGGGTTCGTTTTGTTTTGTTTTCTTTAGTTTTGGGACGCACTAAATCAGAAAGCACTTCAGAGAACATATCTTCAATAATTTGGGTATCTTGAGGTTGTGTAATGGTTAGCAAGCTTTTCTTGTCAGAATCATTACAATTGAGTAGCGAGTTCTACACTCACTGGGTGTCCCATACTTTCCGCCTTGTGCCACACCTAAGCTGGGCATAGAAAATCACCATATATTCAACATTCTCTAATATTGCTACTGCAGAATATTTTAAGAAAAAATCGTAGGTGGATGCACCCCACGAAGAATGGTGGATGTCCCCTTGTTTCGATTTGAATACCTGTTCAGGTGAGGCGTATCAGTAGAAATAAAGAATTTCTGAAGTGTTGCTTACACGTGAATTCTTTTCTTGCTATCTTATTTCTTCGACATTAGTACGCTCAAACTAAGAATAACATCGCTGACAATAACAGCAAGCAAATTATCATTATCCTATGATCTAGCAAATCGACGAGGTACAAAAGTGATTCTCGCATAACATTTCTCAGATTAATAAGGCGGGGGCTCCCCAAGTAAAATGCTTCATGTTGTACCTGTTTATATGATATCAGTATCTGGTACTAATCTCAAACCTGACGTGTTAGAGAGAATTGTTTCATGCCTTTCCTAAAAGTATCAAGGTGAAGCGAGGAAGTAAAAAAAATAATGCAGCTAGAATTTATACTCACAACCGGAGGGATAGGTTTTCATTTTAATGCACGCTTTTATATTTACGTGCGATCTATGCCTGATATTAAACACTTTAACCCATAAATATAGCATACCCTAAAATTATATATACATATATATATATGTGTGTGTGTGTGTGTGTGTGTGTGTGTGTGTGTGTGTGTGTGTGTGTGTGTGTGTGTGTATGTAAAAATATACTCAATTATGATCTGAGATTAAGGACAGGATGGTTAAATAAAAAGAAGACAAGAGAAAACTGTATTTAACTCGCCTAGGCGTTTCGTCCTGTGATAGACTTTATCAAGGCAAAAAAACGAAATGAGCTTTATTCCAAAATACGTATCTATAAACAAACAGTATTGGCAACGATAAAAAACGGTCACAAATCATTAGTTTTAAAATTCCTTCATGTCACGAGATGTTAAAATGAAGGGAATTCAACCGTTTTCCTTGGACTTTTTATTATGTATGTTAGTCTGTTATATATATATATATATATATATATATAGTTATTAAAAATCGCCTGAAGACAGCACTCATGGTAGAAACTTGGGTAGCGAAATAACTCGTTTACAAATGGAATATATATATATATATATATATATATATATATATATATATATATGTGGACAAAACTTGATACCACGTGACATAAAAATCGGGTTGAAAAGACACGAAAAAAAGATTTTCATTTTTTTTTTATTAGGTCCCCTTTCGTGACATTGTCAAAATTTGACGGAACAAGAAGATAACCTTTTTCGCAGAACAATAGGAAAAGAGGAAAACAAATGTCAAAACATTCATCCCAGTCAAAAAAAAAATTTGAAAATGCCTTTATGCCTTTTCAAATCAATGTATATATATATATATATTCACGAAATCTTTACGATATGGATTCACACCAGCATATTTTAACTTATTTGTGAAGACATTATTTTTAATGGTTACTCGTATTTGAGTAGAAATTTCTTTTTTTTTTTTTTTTATGATTAAACAATATATTTATTTATATCTATCGGCCTGAATAATCGAGAAATCTTGTTCGGAAAATATGCATCCTTATATCCATTAAAAATAATATTTAAACAAATAAATTATATATATATATATATATATATATATATATATATATAAACTTATTTATAAATGGAACTTTGTCTCTGTGTGTGTGTGTGTGTGTGTGTGTGTGTGTGTGTGTGTGTGTGTGTGTGTCCATTACCTATAGAATCCGAAACGGCTGAACCGATTTTCTTTGAAATTTACACAGTTGTACTATAAGCGTCTGCGAGTGTTCTTAGCTAGGTTTTGTGTCGAGGTACCCCCGATAAATATCGAAAATCGATAATCGAATAAATCGGGTTATAAAAGGAGTGGTCCGATTTTAATCAAATTTCATACACTCATAGACAAAGACATAAGAAACGATATTCAGAAGTTTCAAGGTTGCAGTTCTTACAATAGTGCAGAAAATGGAAATTATGTATCTATATATAAATGGCAAGATGTTTGTGTGTGTGTCTGTTTATCTGCCTGTATGTATTTTTTCAGCCCTTTTATTTTTGTTTTTGCTTCGGGTTTGGCTCTAAGTAGGTATACTTGTAATTCTTACTCTCATTTATAATACCATTTACTTAGAGGTCTTATTTAGCCTTCAAAATTCAGTTTACCACGAAAAAGCTTATTTGATATCAATACCAGAAAATGAAAATTTGACTTACATCCATTCATTTTTCTTTCAGTCTACGGCTTTGCTTTAACTGGAAACAACTATTGCTTTTTAGTCTTTCTTGCCAACGTCCAAAGAGTTTGAGTTCCAGGACCATGGATTAGTTTTAAAGCTTTTATTACACCCGAGCAACACCGAGCTATACTGCTACTATACACACACACACACACACACACACACACACACACACACATATATATATATATATATATATATATATATATATATATCCGAGTGAGTACAGAACGAAGAAAGAATTTTTTCCAACGTCCAAAATATTAATTTAAAATAGTGCTCGATATCTAATATATATAGAGCTGTGAATATTTATTATAAATTATATGTTAGAACATTTACATAATGTATTTTATATATATGTGTCCTCTACAATCATATGGTTGTTTCGACATTGGGTCTCCAATGTCTCTTCAGGAGGAATGAAGAAGAATGGAAATCTTCGCTGTCTATATTTGGTTCCTTGTTCGTGTGAGGTTGTTTGGGGTTATTGATAATAAAAGGAATATGTCTTTTGTGTTGACCGCTAGAATTTTGAAGAAACTGGAGTGCGAAGTTAAATGGTTGATTAATGACCTTAGCTGTTGGGATGTACGTTTTTGTTGCTCGGGTATATCTTTTGGTTAGAATTTTGAAGAATTGTGTGCTTAGTTAAAAGGTTGATTACTTGGTCAGTTGTGCGTGTGTGTGTGCGTGCGGGGGGCGTGTTTAGATTTATACCCGCTTTCATTAAGGATTCTATTATAAATAATCTTGTGTTTATCAAATGTTTCTTTACTGGATGAGTGTGTGTTGACGCGACGTTCTACCGATGATGGGATATACTTAATGATGGATGGTGGGTGATTAGAGTTGGGGTTTATATATATTGGGTTAGCGTTGTTTTTCATGTAAGGTTGGAAAGTGTTCGATACTAAGTCTAATTTTATGTCTAGGAAGTCTACTTGCTTGATATTGTGGTTAAGATAAGGATTAAGGCCAAAGGATTTAAAGACTCTATGGATAAATTTTCTAGTTTTATATATATTTATAAATTCATTGCTGCACATTTGCGCAGCATTAACAAAAGAACCATTCTATTCTCATTTACAATTATTCACTTGGCAATAAATACTAAAAAATAGTATGATATACATCATTTTTTTAAAACACTGGGGTGGCCTAATAATTATGGCCGATAGTATATATATATATATATATATATATATATATATATATATTAATTCAGATACTTCAATCCAAGGGAAAAAAGCAGGAAGGTAAATTCCAAAAACCCGATCCTAATATTAAAAATTTTATTTGAATATTTAAAAATGATACAGGAAGAGAGCTTCATGTAATAAAATATTACAGAGCAAATATAAATTAAAAAAGGATTAATTCAATGATGTTGAATGGCCATTTCGATATGAAGATCCCCACGGAGATAACACATCACCTCAGCAACAGGAAAGGATTTTTCTGTTGCTGAGGTGATGTGTTATCCCCCGTGGGGATCTTCATATCGAAATGGCCATTCAACATCATTGAATTAATCCTTTTTTAATTTATATATATATATATATATATGTTTGGTTAGCTATCGATGGTTGCGCTAGAACGAAGTCACAAGTCATCGTGACTGAGCGTGCTGACCTCGTTCCAACTTTTTATCTCTGCATATATAACAGTTGATAATGTACTCTGCTGGATGCGCTTTGTAGTGTAGTGGCTATCGGCTCGGGACGAGAAATCGAGGAGCCGAGTTAAAATTCCAGGTGAATTTCTTGCATTCACTTACGCGCAAATACCCCTAGGAAAGGTTTCTTCCCTCCATTTATGGGTTAAATAACAGGACAGATTGGGTTCTGTAGCCTTGGCTATCTACCGCAGAAAGTAATGGCAACCTACTGCGGGATAATCAAAATTCAAAACATTTCTCTTTCGAGACATGATTGCTTAAGTGTGTATCACGTATAGTGAGTGCGCTATCTTCCCAAAACTGTAACTATTGCAGTTTAGACAATAAGAGGGCACTGGGAATGTTGAACAAATACAAAAATGCCTGAGGAGGTACCTGCAACAGGGTTTGACTACCCACCCACCCGTTGCATGTACGTATGTAAGTGCTCGTGTTTGTGCCAACGAGCGAGCGATTACGTGTGCATCGTTACAAATTGCCAGTTATAACTTAAGTATAAAGTGTAGAATAAATTGTGGTATCATTGAATGAAATAGCAACAGACCAACAAAGAGACACTAATGAACTGGTGTATTGTTATTCAGTCAGTTAAGGGCTATACGTGAAACACGATTGGGTGATCATGTCTCTTTCGAGACATGACTGACTGGGAAGAAGATTATCCCGCAGTAGGTTACCATTGCTTTCTGAGGTAGAGTGATTGCCAGCCAAGGCTATAGAACCCAATCTATCCTGTTATTTAACCCATAACTGGAGGGAAGAGACGAATTAATACCTTTCCCAAGGGTATTTGCGCGTAAGTGAATGCAATGAATTCAGCTGGAATTCGAACTCGAAGTTGTAGTGTAGAAATTGCGGTTAAATTTTATCGGTTTCACTGTAAAAGACTGAGACCTATTTGCTATTCTAGTAGCTCGAGTAAATTCATGCAGAGGGGGCACCAGTGAGCTAAGTTCATTGGAGCAGAAGCCGTGAATGTATTTGTAGAAGAGACACAGGGAAGCCACGTCACGCCGTTGAGAGAGCGGCTGCAGCCGACTTGCTAAGTCGGGATTGATCACATTACAGATTCTCCGTTGGATTTTCTTAAGAACCCCGAGGTGAATAGCAGATATGGAAGCATTATTCAATACACGGGGGTATGGTAGATTAATATATGTGGAAGATAGATTCAGGCGGGAAAATTTCCTGGCCCTGCACAGTGAACCGACCTTCTTAACAGCGGATTTAGCTATGGATTTTATATAGTCATTCCACTTGAAGTCTGCTGAGAGAGTTAGGCCAAGGAGGCGCAGGATTTTGCTCTCAGGGAGGCTAGCCTGACCTATGTTAATGGGGAGTAGGAGCGAATGTCTATGATGGTTAACAGATAAGCTTCGTTTTGGAAGCATTAAAATTACGAGCCATTTCTTACCCACAGATTGGAGGTCCTTTTCAAGCTCGATACCTTTTCAAAGTTGTAAAGAGCCTTGTTAAAGTAAAATTAAGCTAGTCAGTGGGAAAGGTTTTCGAGACAGTTTTCTGTAATGCTTACGAAGTTTTCTTAGTTAAAATTTTATGAGTGAAAAGCGTGTTTATTCATAAAGTGTTTTGAGAAAATTATCTAAAAATTTAGCACAAATTGGAGAGCTTCATGAAAGAATTGTTTTTCACTACGATTAGGAAACAAAAGAAACAAAAGCACTCAAAGAACGCAAACCTTCGCCAATACCGATGACATCTCACGGATTAACAAGAGATAATTATCATTAAAATGAGAATAACTGCAATGAACTTCACTGCCGGATGGATTCGGATGAAACTTTCAGGGATGATTGGTTTTATGGCTGGCGCAAACTGATTAGATTTTGGGTTCAATCTGGCGCGGAATACAGTTTCTGGGTTTGTTTGTTTTTGTTTTTTTTTTGTATTTTTTTTCTTTGCAAATATTTTCTCGTGCCTTTCACATGGCATTTGTTTTTGTTTTTGTTTTTTTTTTTGCTCTCGTGTTTTGCTTTTCTATTATGGAGTACTTGTTAGTCGCAAACATCAACCAGAGATATCAAGACACAAATTCATTTTATTTTGTTCCAGAATATTAATGCAGGTGAGGTACTATGCATTCAGGGGAAAACAATATGCAATCGTGGTTACTGCATGGAGAGAAATCTACGCAAGATGTGAAAAGAGACCATGAATATGATTTTTTGCGATTCACATATTTTAAAGTGACCATGAATTTAACCTGTGGTGATACCGAGCAAAAGCGAGGGACCGGATGTTTGCTCTATAACGACCAGAAAGCAAATGACCAAAAGTTGTCTGTGCGCATGTGGATCGCGCAGATATTCCGGTTGAAAAATAAAAATTAATCAAATATTAAATTTCCATTTCGCGAGCCTACGCGAATTTTATTTATCAGCCAATGGGGAGTCCAGAATCAAATTCAAGTGTGAAGTTCCAAAAAGCAGATATAAAAATCGGACACAGACAGACCCCAGCAGAGCGGCAGAACTTGAGGGGAAAAGTGTAATTAATATCCCCTTGACCTAAGTTAAGCGGCTACTACGCTTGCCTCTTTCCTTCTCCCCTGTCTCAAAATTACTTACTGACCTAAGGAGCGACTACATCAAAGACATTTCACATTTTACACGCTCCCCAAATTCCTAAGCCTTAAATCACTTTCAGCTTATTATTTGCCATGAACATTTTAACCCCCGTTGGACCTATATTCAAGTATTGCTTTAATTGTAAAACATTAATTGATATGTGTTTATGTTACGTCTGAATTATGTGAAATACTACAAAACAACGTAATAGTATAAAAGTAGGTGTATTGACAGGAAAAGAGAAGTATTTACAAGAGGTGAGGATTAGTAGAATACAGAACAAGGTAATTAGTATACAGTATCGTCGTAGAGACGTGATAGATTGACTAGTAGAACACTTCCGGTGCAATACCGGAAATACCCGACTGACTCGCTCACTCGACTTTCTTACTCGACTTCCTTCCTCGAGGTATAATCACTACTATTTTATATAGTGATTTGAATAGTCCATTTCCGTGGAAAGGTGGAGAGCGCCCCAACAGTTTATATATAAAATGTTATTTTTCAACTCAATTTGTTTATCTTGATTTTATAATCATTTTATGACTTTTAGTGGGCTATCTACAACAAGGTCAAATTCCATTAACCTACAACGGTATACAACTACCCTTCACTAGAACGGACTCCCACTACAACTAGAAAAGGAATAGATAAGATACTCATCTATAAACCCACCTATTCGTTTGTCCCTTTTGGTATCAATCTCAATACTCTAATAACTGATTTTTTTATTATTCTGAAATAGTACATGACCTAGATCTTATACTGCAGTACTTCGCTACTGCGTTGTGTACTGATGTTAGTACACGCCAGGACTTCTAGTTAATCATTTTAGCAGGGGAAGGACGTTGTTCGTCAGACAGAGGGTCATATTTGCAAAAACATGTGCGGGTGATGTAATAAATAACGGGACAGAAAGTGGAATCAAAGATCGGAGTTCAAATTTCGGGCAGGTCTACCACGGTCAGATGTGTATTGTGGTGCAGTAGATATCGGCTCGGAACGACAAATCAGGGTGCCGAGTTCGAAATCCAGTTGAATTGCTTGCATTCCTATACGCGCAAATACCCTTGGGAAAGGTATTAATCCGTCTCTTTCCTCTACTTATGGGTTACATAACAGATTGGGTTCTATAGCCCTGGCTGGCAACGAGTCTACCACAGAAAGCAACGACAGGGGATAATCTTCTGCCCAGTCAGTCATCTCTCTTTCGAGACATGATCTCCCAAAGCGTGAATCACGTATGGCACTTAACTGACTGAATGAAGAGAATAGTTGAAAACATAAGTAAAGCTTCTACTGGGCATAAAGTGAGGGATCAGTTTGTTATTGTTATGAAGTAATAAATTGATTCCCTACTAATTACTAATTATTAATATAATACATTTCTTCCCCTCTAGCTGTTAGTCAAATAACAGGATAGATTGGGTTCTATAGCCTTGGCTGACAACCAGTCTACTGCAGAAAGCAATGACAAACTACTGCGGGATAATCTTCTGCCCAGTCAGTCATCTCTCTTTCGTGACATGATCGCCCAAAGCGTTAATCACGTATGGCACTTAACTAACTAACATGGGTACATTTCTCTTGTATTTCTTTAAGACATATGCTACCTGGAACTCCTTCAATGAGTCTTACTACTATTATTATTATTAATATAATTAAACAAAATGACTGAGGTAAGTCTTCCGATACATTTCAACAATTATGAGAAAAAGCAAGTTAATAAAGAAAAAATAAAAGAAAACACTGTTTAAACTGAATGTCTGTCTTCTTGAAATATTGTTTAACATTGTCAAATGTTTTTTTCTTTTCTTAAATCGCACTCTGCTCACAATTACTCTGCTCATGTATTATTATTATTATTATTATTATTATTATCATTATTATCAGTATTATTATTATCATTATTATCATTATTATTATCATTATGTCATTTTTCATCATATTTCGATTTCTGCTTTGGTCTCACTACCAACCAAGTCTGCGGGGAGACCTAAGGCAGGTAGTGGCGTGTTGTTATGACTCCATTTCATGTTTTTCTATCTTCCCTATCATCCCCAGCATTACATAGATAACGTTTTCCTTAGTGTGTGGGCTGTACTTAATAAGACAATTTTTTGTATATCTCTTAAGCTGGGGTTTCCAGGGATTCTTTCAATGTGTTGTTTTGTTCCATTTTTTATCATTCCAAGTGCACCTACTATCACTGGTACAACTCTTGTTTTCAATTTCCACATTTTTTCTATTTCAATTTCCAGGTCTTTATATTTTGACAGTTTTTCAAATTCCTTGATTGCTATGTTACAATCCGCTGGACAAGCCATATCAATTAATAGACAAGTTTTCTCCTTCTGGTTTTTAACAATAATGTCTGGCCTGTTTGCTTCAATTTTTCTGTCTGTGTAGATGGTGTAATCCCATAGAATGGTTACATCTTCTATTTCTGTAACCGGTGCTGGATGATGTTCATACCAGTGTTTGTTTACAGCTTTTCCATAATGTTTGCACATTGCCCAATGTAAATATTGCCCAACTCTATCGTGGCGATTTTTATATTCGTTTGGGGCAAGCACAGAACAGCCTGAGATTAGGTGGTCTATTGTTTCTTGGTGTTTATCACAAAACCTGCATTTTGGATCCATATTATTATGCATAATATTTGCCTGAAAGTTTCTCGTGAAAAGACTTTGGTCTTGTGCTGCAAGTATAAATCCTTCAGTTTCAGACTTTAATCCAGATGCACGTAACCATCGATGAGTATTAACTTTGTCAACATTGGATTTATTGGCACGTACTGGATATTGGCCATGCAGAGGTTTGTCTTGCCAGCGCTGTTTCATCTTTTCAAGAGCTTTATCTTTGGCTTTCATTTTCATATTTTTTGCCGCAATAGTTGGTTCTTGGCTACTGTTTTGCTTTTCTAGAGAATCTACTAACTGTAATTCTTGTTTGTATTTACTGCCTTCTTTTATTATTGAATATTTTTTCTTATCATTATTATTATTATTATTATCAGTATTATTATTATCATTATTATTATTATTATTATCAGTATTATTATTATCATTATTATCAGTATTATTATTATCATTATTATCATTATTATTATTATTATTATTATTATCAGTATTATTATTATCATTATTTTTATTATTATCATTATCATCAGTATTATTATTATCATTATCATTATCATTATTATTATTATCAGTATTATTATTATCATTATTATTATTATTATTATCAGTATTATTATTATCATTATTATCAGTATTATTATTATCATTATTATCATTATTATTATCATTATTATTATTATTATTATTATTATTATCAGTATTATTATTATCATTATTATTATTATTATCATTATCATCAGTATTATTATTATCATTATCATTATCATTATTATTATTATTATTATCAGTATTATTATTATCATTATTATTATTATTATTATCAGTATTATTATTATCATTATTATCAGTATTATTATTATCATTATTATCATTATTATTATCATTATTATTATTATTATTATTATTATTATTATCAGTATTATTATTATCATTATTATTATTATTATCATTATCATCAGTATTATTATTATCATTATCATTATCATTATCATTATTATTATTATTATTATTATTGCTGTTGGTGTTACTTATTTCTTTGGAGTTGCACTTTCATCTCATTATTTCCAAACTTGTTCTCCTGCGAATTAAGATAAAGAAAAAATTTTCGAGAGGAAGTTCTTGTAAGAATTTTCCTAAATACCCGAGTAGTACTCATTAACACGATCTTTAGTGTATGACGATGATGTTGACGATATTATTATTATTATTATTATTATTGTTATTATTTCCTTTGATTTGCTGCTAGATACAATTATTCATCAAGTCTTCTATCTTTTATAGGTTTTTCTTCGGAAGTTATTGACGGCCTGAAAGTTTCTTTTTTTTTTGTTTTTTGTTTTTGTTTTTCTAAGTATGAGGTGTATCGTACTCATTAAAACAGTCTTTTGTATTTCACATAAAAAAAGCATTTCATAGCATTTTGTTAATGAATATAGGTATATATTGCGTGAGGATGTAGAAATACTTGGGTTGGTGTCTAGCTGCGCGGTTAAGCCACTAAGATTGATGGACTACTAGTCTTTTTTATGGCCTTTTGAGAGTGAAAAAAACCATGTCGTTTTTGCGGGAGGTAGAACACCCTTCTAGGAGAAGGAAATTCGTCTATAGAATCTGAAGTTTACTTAGCCTGTAGTCGTCTCAATCTTTATTTAGCATTGTACTATCCACACTAAAAAAAAGATCAACCAAAGAACGTCTTGAACAATCACCACTGAAATATTCGCTTGGTGGTTATAGGTTCTTGGGCGAGGGCGTCTTACTCAGTCACAAATCAACTTCTATCATGTCTATCAGGGTATATGCATCTCTAAGTCAAGCCTAACAACAGATATGAAAACACATGACACGGATGCCAACGCCCAAAATCAACCACTACCACCAGCTACGCGCGAGTTTCTATGTACCATCCGCAACAAACAATTCAAAACCCTGGTTGTCTTCATGAGCCACTCATAAGCGATGAATTCACGTTGAAAATTAACATAAAAGAAAAAAAGAAGTGAAGCGTTAGTCATGGCCGTAATCGTCTAACGAGTCGACAACTATCATGTAAACAATAATGACATACTAAAATTCCCCAAAACCGCTTCTATAAATACAGCTGCTCTTTAGGAACCTATTTTGCTTATTTTTCCAGTCTGCTGTAGTGCGTCTGTTCAGTTGGGTGAGGATATGGTGTTACATTTGAACCGAATTGCTATAGTTCCAAAGATCCAATAGAAAACCTATCAAATTTATGACTAAAAGATTTACACCTTTTTTAACTTCAAGAGGATTTCTTTAACCCTCTAGGGCCATTCGTATCATATTTGATACAGTATTTCCCTATAAGGAAACATTTGGTATTTCCCTATGAGGAAACATTTGGTATTCATTGACTGAGCAGTCAGTACTGCTTTCATTTGAAATTTATAAAATATTTCTCTTAAAAAATTTTTCAGGAAAATATTTCTTTCAAGGCTTGTTTTCATACTGTATCAAATATGATACGAATGGCCCTAGAGGGTTAATAATATAATATGATTAAGGCTTCTACTTGTCATAAAGTGGGGGATCAGTTCTATATTGTTATGAAGTAATAAACAGATCCCCCACTAATTACTACTTAACCCTCTAGGGCCATTCGTATCATATTTGATACAGTATTTCCCTGTAAGGAAACATTTGGTATTTCCCTATGAGGAAACATTTGGTATTCATTGACTGAGCAGTCAGTACTGCTTTCATTTGAAATTTATAAAATATTTCTCTTAAAGAATTTTTCAGGAAAATATTTCTTTCAAGGCTTGTTTTCATACTGTATCAAATATGATACGAATGGCCCTAGAGGGTTAAGTCAGAATAAATTATGTTCATCACAGAAAACCCTCTTTCAGCCTTCTTCAAAATTTAGAGCAACGGTATTAATTATATTTTAAGCTGTTATATATTAACAAGATCCCAAGAGCCTCTTAATATATCAGTAAAATCATCGTGTCAAAAAAGGATATAATGTCCTCCTACGTTCCTAACCCTTTTATTTTTATACCTTCATATTAAATGTTATTTTCAATCATTCAAGTATCTTGTCTTTTTTTTAAATAAAAGATATAAACTAGACATAGGAAATAATGGCATCCCCATTTCCAAGTAATGGTTCTATATTGGCAGGTATTCTTTAGGAACGTCTCCTGCTTATTTTCTTTTCAATCTCAGAATAGAAAGAAACCACAATATAATATTAAAAAGAATTAAACCATTTTGATAATTTAATAAAAACATTAATTTATTAAGATATTTTATACTGAAATTCTGTTCTCATCATATTTCTGTTCAAAAGTATAATGTTTTATGACTTTAGTGTCATCAGCTGTTATGGTTTCTTAACCACATTTGAACTGAATCGCTGCACTCCCAAAGATTTTTTTTTTTAATCATCTCACCCCAAGCAAGGCATTCCACTGCCACTATTGCGCATGGAGCTACATAGGGGAAGGTAAAGAGAAGGAGTGGTTAGACATAGGGAATGTCAGGAGGAAGGTGACAGATGAGTAAGGATACCGAGGATGAGGGTTAGGCAGATGGGAAGAGTGCTTGATAGAATGGGAGCAGGTTAGTGTGTTAGGAGGTGTCTATTGACCTTACATTTAAACACCTGGAGATTGTAGCCGTCGGGGAAGCAATCGTTTGGAAGAGAATTCCACAGTCGGGAAGTGCGAGGAAAGAAACTGTTGGAGTAGAAGTTACGGCTGCATTTTATCGGTTTCACTCTAAAAGGGTGGGATCTAGTTACTAATCTAGTATCTCGTTCAAATTCGTATTTAGGGGGCACCAGTGATCTAAGTTCATCGGAGCAGAAGCCGTGAAAGTATTTATAGAAGAGACACAGGGAAGCCACGTCGCGCCGGTGGGAGAGAGACTGCAGGCGGTCTGCCAAGTCGGTATCTATCACATTACAGACCCTCCTCTGAACCTTATCGAGAAGCCCGAGGAGAACAGCAGGGGCATCCGACCAGATATGGCAGCAGTATTCAATGGAAGTCTTATCAAATTTATGACTAGAAGATTTACCACTTTTTTTTAATTTCCAGAAGATTTCTTAAAGTCAGAATAAATTATGTTCATCACAGAAAACCCTCTTTCAGCCTCCTCGGAACAATGGCATTAATTATATTTTAAGCTATTATATATTTACAAGATCTCAAGAGCCTATTAACTCCTCAGTAAAATCATATCAAAAAGGATATAGTCACTTCCCTCATTCCTATACATTTTTATTTTCATAGCTTAATATTAAATATTATTTTTAATCATTCATTTGCCTTCCTCAAAATAAAGGATATCTAAACCAGACATAAGCAATAATAGCATCCCACATTTCTATGAACTTGTTCTATAAAACAACTAATATTTAAGAACCTATTCTGCTTATTTTCTTTTCGATCTGAGAATGTAAATAATTCACTTTCTAGTATCAAAAAAAATTATAAACGATTTTGATAATTTTATAAAACCATTTATTTATTAAGATATTTCCAGACTGAAATTCTGTTCTCATCATATTTCTGTTCAGAAGTATGACGCTTTTTGACTCTAGTGCCATCAGCTGCGCTATGGTTTCTTAAACTGAATCATTGCAGTCCCAAAGATTAACTAGAAGACCTATCAAATTTATGACTAGAAGACTAGCAGTATAGCCCGGCGTTGCACGGGTGTAAGGAAAGCTTTAAAACTAATCCATGGTCCTGGAACTCAGACTGTTTGGACGTTGACACGAAAGACTAAAAAGCAATAGTTGTTTCCAGTTAAAGCGAAACCGTAGACTGAAAGAAAAATACATGGAGGTAAGACTGAGATAGATAGATAGATAGATAGATAGATAGATAGATAGATAGATAGATAGATCATACATTCTTTATTCTCTTTTTATCTCTTCCGCTCTCTCTCTCTCTCTCTCTCTATATATATATATATATATATATATATAATACCGGCCATAATTATCAGGACACCCGAGTTTTTTAAAAGAAAGTATTTATTTCATACTATTTTTAGTATTTATTGCTAAATGAAAATAGAATGGTTCTTTAGTTATTATTACTTTGCAAAATTTTACAAGGCAAGAAAGCAATGATGAACTCGTCCGAATCAGCCTAAATTTTCTTCATTCTTTCATTGATGAAACTGCAATATAGATAATTATTAAATATTTATAAATTCATTTGATGCACATGTTATTGTGAAGTATTAACAAAAGGGCCATTCTATTTTCATTTACAATTATTCACTTGGCAATAAATACTAAAACATTGTATGAAATACATCATTTTTTAAAACACTGGGGTAGCCTAATAATTATGGCTGATAGTGTATATATATATATTTACGCTCTCACAGCCTGATTGAGCACTCTGGAAGAATGGTAGAATTTGAAAAACAGTAGCTACTCTGGCATGTACGCATCGCTCATTCAGTAATGAATTAGAGCACTCTGGCAGTATAATAATAATATACACACTAAAAAGTCTGCCTTCTTGTACTGAGCGCCCATAGCCCAGAGGTAGAATCGCCGACTGACGCCAATTCGGTCGGGTTTCAATCCTAGGTTAAAAGCAATCGGAGTCTAGCCGTACTGATGGGCTGTGATACAGCGAAACAGATCTTTCTGCGGATAACTATATATATATATATATATATATATATATATATATATATATATGGAGCGATAGAGCGAAGTGATTTCCTAAGCATAACTTAGATATGCTGCAAGACCGAAAGTATGGGGTGCCCAGTGAGGATCGAACTCACTACTCAGTCGTAATTGTTCGAATAAGTCAAGCTATCCAACCATTACACGATGTGGAAGTGCCCAAACAAATAAATCAGCGAACATACAAACAGACTCAAAAGAATATGGTGATTCATAAAAAGGGGATCTTAATCCTATTAATTTTATTATCTCTGCGGATGACTAGATATATATATATGTGTGTGTGTCTGTGTGTGTGTATGTTTTCGTGTGTGTGTGTGTGTGTGTGTGTAACATAATGGAATTTAGTCACACGTTTTGTGTTTCCCATCGTTGTATATTATGACCGAGGCTTGCGTTCTTATATATCCCAGCATCCTCCACTTATTGCATTCCATAAACAAAATCATTGCATTAGAGCTAAATGCCAAAATATTTCTAGAAAGCAAAACGTGTAATAATTGTTTCCACTTCATCATTCATTTGCCTGAAATATATATATATATATATATATATACATATGTATGTGTGTGTGTGTGTGTGTGTGTGTGTGTGTGTGTGTGTGTGTGTGTGTGTGTGTGTATACCAAGTATTGGGTAGTTATGGATGGAATAATATTCCGTATCCAAATAAACATTATTCTTTAAAAAAAAGTGGTCAGTAGAAAGTAGAGCGAATATTATTTATTTGGAATTTATAACATACGTATATTATAATATTACCACAAAATGGCTATATATATATATATTGCTTAGTAGTATCTCGAGTAATATCAAAACTTGACCCCCATAAGGCGAGTGGTGGTGATGGAATCCCGGTGATTGTTCTTAAGAAATGTGCCCTTGAACTCTCCTCTGTCCTCTCTAAACTCTATAACTACTGCCTTTCTGCTTCTTGTTTTCCTGCCTGCTGGAAGTCCTCTTCTGTCGTTCCTATATTTAAGAACTCTGGTGAACCCTCTGACCCATCCAACTATCGCCCGATCAGCCTTCTACCAATTTTCGAGAAAGTGTTCGAGGCCATTATCAATACTGAAATAGTTCAATATCTTACTGCCCATAAACTATTCTCTGACAGGCAGTATGGCTTCCGCTTCGCCAGGTCCACGGCCGACATGCTGACGACCATTACGGAGTACATATTCCAGACCCTTGAGGAGTCCGGCGAGGCTCGTGCTGTTGCTCTGGATTTCTCCAACGCTTTTGACAGGGTTTGGCACGCTGGCCTTCTATGCAAACTACGGGGTTACGGTATTACCGGATGCTTGCTTGATCTGATCCAATCTTTTCTAAATAACCGCATAATGAAGGTCGTCTTGAATGGGCATGCCTCCACATCCTAATGTACAAACGCTGGTGCCCCTTAGAGCTCTATCCTCGGCCTGACGCTCTTCCTTATTTTCATAAATGATCTCCCAGACGAGATCAAGTGCCAAGTAGGCATCTACGCAGATGACAGCATAATTTACTTCCGCATTAGTAAGAAATCCGGCGTGGGGGAGACAAACATAATCTCGCTGCTGATGTTGAGCGGAAACTACATTCTGTGGTGAATAGGGTTAGAAGGGGCTTGTAAATTTCAATGCGTCTAAAACCAAGCTACTGTCTGTCAATCATCACAAGCAAACTCACCTGCGTTCCATAAGGATGGAACAAGCAAGTCTCCCTGGGAGTAATACACTGCGCCTCCTCGGCCTTATCCTCTCTTCTGATCTCAAGTGGAACCATTACATTAAGTGAATAGCTAAATCCACTGTTAGGAAGGATGGGTCACTGTGTCGGACCAGGATGTTTTTTCCCGCCTGAATCCATCCTGCATATATACAAATCAACCATTCGTCCGGGCATGGAGTACTGCTGCCATATATGGTCAGGTGCCTCTGCTGTTCATGTCAGTGTTCTCGACAGGCTCCAAAGGAAAATCAGTAATGTGATAGGTACCGACTTGGTGGCTCGACTACAGCCACTTCCTCACCGACGGAATGTGGCTTCCCTTTGTCTGTTCTATAAATACTTTCATGGTTTCTGCTTCGACGAACTCAAGTCACTCGTGCCTCTGCAACAAGTGTTTACTCGTGCAACCAGACTGGCTACTGGGTCTCACCCATTCACAGTTAGATCAACCAAATGTAGACGACAATTCTACTCCTGCAGCTTGTTTTCTCGCAAATCTCGTCTATAAATCTCGCTTCCATATTCTTGCTTTCCTGACGGCTACAACCTCCAGGAATTTAAATGCAATGTCAATACTTCTCTCTTAACCACTTGACTCTAGTTCTTTCCAAACCACCCTGTATATCCTTTCCTTTCTCTCCACATTTACAACTGTCATCACACCTGTATTCCCATCCTTCTCTTGCTCCTTTCCAACTGGTTCATCTTTCTCTTCACTCTCCTCCTATTTAATCTTTTTACTCTTATCTAGCCCCCTGCGCATCAGTGGCGTTACAGCATTGCTCGGGTGATACGATTAATATATATATATATATATATATATATATATATATATATATATATTGCTGTAAAGGCGTATAAATGAATATTACTTGGCATCAGCTATACGTCTATACAGCAATATATATATATATATATATATATATATATATATATATATGAGTAAAAAATACCGGGTGAGCCAGACAGATCTACCTAGGTTTCACCTAAGCTGATCGTCAGGGAAACCTGGCCAGCTTTCCCTAACGATCCGTTTAGGTAAAACGGTAGGTAGGTATGTCTGGCTCACTTGGTACTTTTTTTTACTTATGTCGCTCTACCTAAGTATTGAGCGCTTTTTGACAGTTGATTACTCGTATCGGTTTTTTTTCTTTGGGCTCCGTGCTGACTCGGTCCGAACCCTTTTGGCTGATGTTCATGTACTTAGCTCTTTCTTTTTAAGAAGGTTTTCGACACACGAGTATAGTTATCATCTCATTTATATATATATATATATGTGTGTGTGTGTGTGTGTGTGTGTGTGTGTGTATGTGTGTGTGTGTGTGTGTGTGTGTGTGCGCGCGCGCATGCATAGAATAAAAAGTGTGAGAGCCCATTGAACGTTTTATTTAATGTGTATATTTATTGTTGTTTAAAAATATTATACAAGCAAAATGACATTCATGCATATGTTGGGAGACATATAGTTTCCTGTTGTATGATAATCTTATATTGCTTTTATGAAGGGATATTCTATTATTCACGCATTGTGTCGCTCCGACCTATGTCTTTGCGCATTTGTCGTAATTTAGAGCATAAATCACATTTTTCGAGTTGCAGGTAAAATCCGATTTTCTTTCGAATGTAGTTGGGTTTTCAAACTGGAAGTATTTTCCTTCTATTATTATGTTGTATACTCCGCATATTTTTTGTTGCATTTTGTGACTCCCAGTGGTTGTGTTGTTTGAATTTCGATGAGGTTAGGATGTCTTATAAATTTTGGGGCTGGCGTTTGCTGTTAATTATTTTGGTTGTCTTTAAGATTTCTTTTATTTTTTCATTATTGTTAAGTAATTCCATGTGTGTTTTGATCTTTGTGAATAATTCTGTATTGTTTTTGTCGTATGTGAAAACGTATGCTAGAATTTTTTCTTCTTTTTCATGTTTTTTTTTTGTTTTTGTTTTTGGATTACAGGGGGATTCTAATGGTATTTTTTCTGATAGTTGGAAACCCTTGTTTATTAGTGGAATTGGGTATCCTCTTATTTGTAATGTTTTTTGTAGTTCTAGGCGTATTTTACGGAGAGTTTTGTCAGTTACTATCGTGCAAATTCGTGATGGCAATTTCAAAGTTGCACCTATTTACCAAAATACAGACTACGAAATATTATTAATACAGGAAGAAAGATTCATAAAAAATACAGGTTTTCGCTCAACAAAACTACAGAAAAAAGCACACCGAAACACATGCAGACACACACGTGCATGCACAAACGCATGCACATGCGCATACATGCACACACACCGGGTAAATGAAATTTTCTAAACGCGTTTGCCGTTATTAACGCGCTCGTGAAAAAAAACAAAGACTTGGCCCTCAGAAACAAAAGGAACCCGATATGCAAAACCACAAAGTTATTCGCCTGAAGAGAGTCAATCTTAGACTCGAAACACCTGTAGCGTCACAAATATCATTTTGCTTGTATAATATTTTTAAACAACAATAAATATGCACTTTCAATAAAACGTTCACGGCTTCTCACACTTTTTATTCTATACCAATTTCTCTCGTTGGAACAACCCTATTTCCTTTTCTAATATATATATATATATATATATATATATATATATATATATATATATATATATATACTACCAACGATAATTATTAGGCCACCCCAGTTTTTAAAAAGCAATGATTTATTTCAGACTATTTTTAATATTTTATGTCAAGTGGATAATTCTAAACACAATGGTTCTTTTGTTATTATTATTACTTTGCAAAATTTTACATGGCAGCCAGAAAACCTTTGCTTCGGCCTTTCAATAAGAAGAACAGACAAGCATGGGAAAGTGAGCACAAAAAATGGACCCAAGAACAGTTCATTTGATGCATATATTATTGTGCAGTATTAAAAAAGAATCATTCTATTTTCATTTAGAATTATCCACTTGACAATAAATACTAAAAATAGTATGAAATACATCATTTCTTAAAGTCGAGATGCGAGGTCAGAGGCACGGTGGAGCGAGCAAGTTTTAGAGACTCGAATTGAGGAACCGGGTTCGAACCCCAGTCGGCTTCATTACATTCACTTACGTATTCACTTATGAATCTACCTCTTCTTCACCTCTTCCCCACCCCCAGCTATGAGAAAATAACCTTGGGTGGCAACCGGAGAAACCTGTTTTGGTTAGCAGCTTCTAACAGAATGGGTTCTATAGCTTTGGTTGCCAACCAGTCTACAGAAAAATTACCGCAAGTACCCAAAGTGCTCTCTTCCAACCGGCTTTGGAAGGGTAGGCACATAAAATTAACATGTTGATTCACAATCAGAAACAACGCAGAGCAATCGATTGATGATGACCAGGCCAGATATGGTAGTAGCATTCTATGCGCAGAAGGATGGTAGATGTATACGTGTATAAGATGAATTATAACGAGAAATACATACGCACAACAGTCATAATATCACAAACGCATCTGTTCCATGTTACTAGCACGCGCACAACCAGGCAATTCCCTTTTTCCAATCATACCATGGAAGAATATGCTAGTCTCTTCGATTATCAGAATACAGCCTACGCAAAGAACATACATCTTATTACAGTTCTGTATTGACATATTACAAACATATAGGAGGGGGGAAAGTTCTTGGTCCGACCAATTACTCGAAATCTGGGAAAAATTCAGAATTTATTTTCGAATCATTCGTGCTCATGCAGCAGTTTATCAACGCCCATCGATAGATAGATAGATAGATAGATAGATAGATAGATAGATAGATAGTGAACAGAATCAGATAGATAGATAGATAGATAGATAGATAGATAGATAGTGAACAGAATCAGATAGATAGATAGATAGATAGATAGATAGATAGATAGATAGATAGATAGATAGATAGTGAACAGACTAGATAGATAGATAGATAGATAGATAGATAGATAGATAGATAGATAGTGAACAGACTCAGATAGATAGATAGATAGATAGATAGATAGATAGATAGATAGATAGATAGTAGAACAGATTCAGATAGACAGACAGATAGATAGATAGATAGATAGATAGATAGATAGATAGATAGATAGATAGATAGATATTTTTACATTTACAAAAAAATGCATATACTCTCATTTTCTCTTTCCATCTAAATCATGGATTTTTATTCTCTCTCTCTCTCTCTCTCTCTCTCTCTCTCTCTCTCTCTCTCTGCAGAGCCATCCTAGTACGCTTCGGTAATTTAGGAACTCTTCAGAAGGATATCTTCCTATGAACTACGATGCTTCAAAGTGTTTTCTCACAATCTCATATATTATATTTTATCTTTTCTCATGTACGATATATTATTATGATGGCTTCATTAACAGACGCACACAAATACATAGTCAAAGACATAAATAAGTATATATAGGCGCTCGCAGATAGATAAGCAGAAGATGCGGAAAAATCCGGCCTCTCTTTCATTTTGCTGTCATTTTCTATTGAAATCATCCTTTATTTAAACATTTTCAGCGTTTTTATATTTTTTTTTTTTTGTTTTTGTCACTTAAGACAAATGCAGACGATAAAAATGATGAATTCTCTTCTATGCACGATATGCTCCGTATGAACGCAAACACGTAGACCAGCGGATATTTTGCGTGCATAAATTAATTCATATCTGTGTGTATGCGAGTGCGTGCTCATGCATATATGTTTCTCTAGAAATACGTGAGTCATGCGTGTCTTATTGAATTTACAATTATATGGCTTCCGATATTCACCCATCCCAAATGTTTAATGTCTGTCACGATACGTGCTGCTGCGTTATAAATAAAATCTTATATTGGGTTGTAATTTCCGATACTGTGAATAATTTTGTTTATTCTACACGATAAATTCTTTTTAATATACATTTTGTAAGTTTATATCATATAAATTACCTCTCAAGGAATTTCTCCCTATTTTCTCTCTCTTACTTTCTTTCTTTCTCTCTCTCTCCCCTTATATATATATATATATATATATATATATATATCGTTTCTTTTCCTTTATTTTTCCTTTTTATTTTTATTTTTATTTTTATTTTATTTTTTATTTTTTAATTTCTTTGTAATCTATTTAAAAAGGAAAAGTAGACTAATTTTTCTCCAGTTTCTGAAAGGATTTTTCTGTTGCTGAGGTGATGTGTTATCCCCCGTGGGGATCTTCATATCGAAATGGCCATTCAACATCTTTGAATTAATCCTTTTTTAATATATATTTGCTCTGTAATATTTTATTACATTTTATTACATGGAGCTCTCTTCCTGTATCATTTTTTAATATTAAAATAAAATTTTTAATATTAATTAGGATCGGGTTTTTGGAATTTACCTTCCTGCTTTTTTCCCTTGGATTGAAGTATCTGAATTAAAATCTATATATATATATATATATATATATATATATATATATATATATATAATAAAGACTTGATACCACACAGCATAAATATCGATTTGAAAAGAAATGAAGTCATTCTGTATACATTGTGTTCTTGAAACTAAACTCCAAAACCAGAAATTCTGGAGTTAGAGCAGGGCTTTTCGATAATACTATGTATGCTCAATTCGATGGAGTTTCAATGAGCTGTCCCTTGGGCCCGGTATTAGCTAATATTTTTGTTGCTTTCCATGAGAGCCTATTATCTAAAAAATGCCGTAAACCTCATATACATTTGTCTTGCGTCGATAATACATTTTACATTTTTGATTCTAACGACGACGCTACAGCTTTTCATTACCAACTTAGTTCCTTACTTCCATCCTTACAATTTACTGAAGAAGTAGAGAATAATTGTACTTTGTCTTTCTTGGATGTTCTTGTTGAACGTAGAGACGGTTTGTCTATTACATATGTTTATCACAAAGTTACGTTCACAGGTCTGTACACTAATTGGAATTCATTTGTTCCTAAAGTCCATAAAAATAATCTCGTGTCTAGTTTAGTTCCTCGGCCGTTGATGTATTATTTTATTTTATTTTATTTTATTTATTTATTTATTTATTTTTTTTGTACACTTGACCAAGAACTTGAAAACATACAAAACATTTTAAGTGATAATGGGTATCCTATAAATGTCATAACACGCGTGATGGAGCGTTAGAACCGACTGCTTTTGGGACCTAGTCTTTGTGCAATTTATCTGAAACTGCCTTGGCTAGGTAGAAAAAAAAGTCAAATGCTTCCTGACAGGGTCTAAATTTGCATTACTTCAGTTTTTGCAACTGTCAGGTTACATGCTGTTTTGGGAACCAGGATGGTCTTTCCCACTTTCGAAATAGTTTTATAGTGTACAAGTTTAAATGTCAGTGTGATGCTGAATACGTGAGACGAACCAATCAGAGATTAGAGACCCGAATTAGTCAACATATTCCTGCCAATATATGAGTAAGCAACCTGAGTCACTCTTCAAGGACGACTCAGTCTGCGCCTGACTCCGCCATAAGCCAAAATTACTTGATAATCCGGACTGTGCTAAGAATATGTAGATAGCTTTTCCACTGTTTTGCACAGAGCTCGCTTTGCACACCGTCTACATGTACTTGAAATGGTATATATAAAGTTACACAAATGCAAACAAAAAGAGAATTTCATTCGCGCTCTTTGTTTGTTTGTAAGGTTTTGAGTAAAATGTTTTCTTTTTATATTCTCTTGCAACATTTATTATTCTTTTATCCGAGAATTTTACTGATAAATCGTTTTAATCATGTTTCAAGTTTCGTTAAAAACAATGGCCACAGTTTTCTGGCCGTGTTTGCAGCATAAAACATTCTTATATATCTATTTATCCACTTAAAATTAAAATAAAATTCGTCATACATAATGGCTAAAAATATAGCTGAAATCGCTTGGTTAAAAAAATATTCGGACAATTTTTATATAATTTCGTTTCTTTGCCTTAATAAAGATCGTCAGTGGACGAAACGCTCGGCAAAAATATAGTCTTCTTCTTATTTTGCACTTTTTTAATCATACTCTTCCTTTCCTCAGATTATAAATGAGACTTTTTACGCACACACGAGCGCGATTGATTTAAGGTCTCTCTATTTATGGAATGTCAGATTTAAAGAAACATTGCTCCAAATAAACTATAATGAACTGATTTTTATCATTCATTGAGTTCGTGTTAATTTACTAAGTACATGTCAACGTTGTAAATTATAAAGTTGGCTGAAAATGAAACCGCGTGCCGATTTTAGATATGCTTAAAGAGAATTTTCGCTTTTTTTTTTTAACAAATTTTAATGATTGTATGTATGATTTTGATATAGTATGTTTCATGTTTGTTACTATGGATTTAAGAAAAGCTGAAATTTAAAAGTCAGTGTTGATAATCCTGTTAACACAATACTCATCAAAATTGATAAGATTATTTACGTATGAATTTGGGATTCACCAAACGATTTTCATTAAATGCAGTTCATCTACAGATCTTGATTGTTCTTTGATTGTTCCTTGATTGTTCCTTACGAAGTGAGGAAATAATCAGTTTTTAGATATTATCGGATGCTATCCAGATTTAAGGGATTATCGGATTCTAACAAAATTTAAAGTACTCTATTCTCACCTATTAGTTCTTTAAACTAAGTTTTTAATATATCTGTATATGTATATGCGTGTGCGCGCGTACATACAGTTTCAGCATAGAAATGTGCTTTTCTTTTTAATCCCACAATATTTTTATAACTCTAAACGTTATCACTTTTTATTCATAAACATCGAAATTAATATTCACCGGCCTACATCGC
Source organism: Ascarosepion bandense (assembly GCA_037127315.1). Lineage (NCBI taxonomy): Eukaryota > Metazoa > Mollusca > Cephalopoda > Sepiida > Sepiidae > Ascarosepion > Ascarosepion bandense. Next base: position 2,990,023 of record JBBBDQ010000317.1, read on the forward strand.
TGAAAGTCTTATTCAAGTACATACCTAAACCGTGCTCATTCTTTTTAGAAAATGTGCATCTCTCGTTGGAACTGTGCATCTCTCGTTGGAACTGTGCATCTCTCGTTAGAAATTTGCGTCTCTCTAAAAATGTGCGTCTCTCTTTGGAAATATGTATCTTGTTAGAAATGTGCATCTCTCGTTAGAAATGTGAATCTCTTTTCAAACATGTCTGTCTCATGTTGGAAATGTGCACCTCTTGTTGGAAATGTGCATCTCTCGTTAGAAATGTGAATCGCTTTTCAAACATGTCTGTCTCATGTTAGAAATGTGCACTTCTTGTTGGAAATGTGCATCTCTCGTTAGAAATGTGAATCTCTTTTCAAACATGTCTGTCTCATGTTGGAAATGTGCACCTCTTGTTGGAAATGTGTATATCTCGTTAGAAATGTGAATCTCTTTTCAAACATGTCTGTCTCATGTTGGAAATGTGCACCTCTTGTTGGAAATGTGTATATCTCGTTAGAAATGTGAATCTCTTTTCAAACATGTCTGTCTCATGTTGGAAATGTGCACCTCTTGTTGGAAATGTGCATCTCTCGTTAGAAATGTGAATCTCTTTTCAAACATGTCTGTCTCATGTTGGAAATGTGCACCTCTTGTTGGAAATGTGCATCTCTCGTTAGAAATGTGAATCGCTTTTCAAACATGTCTGTCTCATGTTAGAAATGTGCACTTCTTGTTGGAAATGTGCATCTCTCGTTAGAAATGTGAATCTCTTTTCAAACATGTCTGTCTCATGTTGGAAATGTGCACCTCTTGTTGGAAATGTGCATCTCTCGTTAGAAATGTGAATCTCTTTTCAAACATGTCTGTCTCATGTTGGAAATGTGCACCTCTTGTTGGAAATGTGTATCTCTCGTTAGAAATATGCATCTCTGTTTTTTAAATGCGCGTCTCTCGTAGGAATAGTACATCTCTAGTTGGAATAATAGCTTCGAATACCTTGTCAAAAAGAGATAGGAAAATAGAGCGATAATTAGAGGGGTCAGAGGGCTCCCCAGAGTTCTTAAAAACAGAAACTACAGAAGAGGACTTCCAGCAAGCAGATAAAGCAGGAAGCAGCGTGGTAATAGTTATAGAGTTTTGAGAAGATTGGAGCCAGCTCTTTAGGACAATGACTGGAATTCCATCACCTCCGCTTGCCTTATAGAAGTCAAGATTAGAAATTATTTTAGAGACCAGAGACAGGGTTATATATATATATTACTCAGTTGACCCTAGTTCTAGATGGGAAATCGGGCGTGGTACTCCAGATGAATCAAGTGTGAAGTTGTAAGAGAATTTGAGAGCGAAACATTCCTCTTGTCTGCTGTGGATGTGAGGCCTTCTCATTGCTTGAATAAAAGAGATATCAAGTGCTTTGTGTTGTTCAGTTCACTATTGCAGAGTCGCCAGTAATCTTTGGGGCGGACCTGAAGCAGACTACCACCACGTTTAATTTCGTTGTTTTCCTTTTTTTTTTCTTTTTTTTTTTTACTTTTTTCAGCGCAGTCTTATCGAGTGTTACTTAAACTTTCCGATTATCAAAAAAAAGTTTGAAAAATTAAAATATTTAAACAAATGTTTGGGGTGGGGTCAATTTCTCATACAACGTTATAGTAAATCGAGCCTCCATTTTCAATCCACTCGCTTGGGGTCGCTTTGTTTATGTTAATTTCGCTACTTTTCATTTTGTTTTCACTTTTTTCAGCGCAGTTCCATCGATTTTTACTTCAACTTTCCGATTATCAAAAAAAAATTTGAAAAATATTTAAACAAATTTGTGGGGGTTCTGTTTCTCATACATCGTTAAAGTAAATCGATCCTCCATTTTCAAACCACTCGCATTGGGATTGTTTTGTTTATGAGAAACTGGTCCCCCTTCCTAAAATTGTTTAAATACTGAAATTTCTGTAAATTTCTTTTGTCATTCGTAAAATTTATGGTGTAAAAGATAATATTGCACTGAAAAAAGTTTTAAAAAATTTGATAATGAACAAATTTACAGGTGGCGGTAATGTCGTACCAGCGACTGGTTTCAAAATGGAGGCTCGATTTACTATAACGTTGTATGAGAAACTGATCCCCGTCCAAGAAAATATATATATGACTACCGGCCATAATTATTAGGAAACCACAGTTTTTTTTAAGAAATAATTTATCTCATACTATTTTTAAGTGGATAATTCCACATGAAAATAGAACGGTTCTTTTGTTATTATTACTTTGCAAAATTTTACAAGGCAAGGAAGCAAAGATAAACTAATCCAAATCACTCTAAATTTTCTTCATTCTTTCATTGATGAAACTGCAATATAGGTAATTATTAAATATTTCTAAACTAGCAATATAGCCCGGCGTTGCTCGGGTGTAATGAAATCTTTAAAACTAATCCGTAGTCCTGGAGCTCAGACTCTTTGGACGTTGGCACGAAAGACTACAAAGCAATAATTGTTTCCAGTTAAAGCGAAACCGTAGACTGAAAGAAAAATGAATGGATGTAAGTCAAATTTTGATTTCCTGGTATCGATATCAAATAAGTATTTTTAGTCGTAAACTGAATTTTGAAGGCTAAATAAGTCCTCTGAGTAAATAGTATCATGGGTGAGACTAAGAACTACAATTATACCGACTTAGAGCCAAACCCGATGCAAAAACTAAAATAAAAGGGCTGAAAAAATACAAACATACAGGAAGATAAACAGACACACACACAAACATCTTGCCTTTTATATATATAATTGATTTTCTACACTATTGTAAGAACTGCAACCTTGAAACTTCTGAATATCTGAATATCGTTTCTTATGCCTTTGTCTATGAGTGTATGAAATTTGATTAAAATCGGGCCACTCCTTCTATAACCCGATTTTTTCGATTATCGATTTTCGATATTTATCGGGGGTACCTCGACACAAAACCTAGCTAAAAACCCTCGCAGACGCTTATAGTTCAACTGTGTAAATTTTCAAGAAAATCGGTTCAGCCGTTTCGGATTCTATAGGTAACGGATACACACACACACGCACACAGACAAAGTTCCATTTATAAATAAGTTTAGATAGATTCATTTGATGCACATGTTATTGTGCAATATTAACAAAAGAACAAAAGAAGCGCACCTAAGGACAATGGTAGACGGCGAGAGCAGCCGTTTCTTCTAAACCAAGGCCACGCCAATGACAATCGGGCAAATCTGCCCCGCCCCACTTGAAGGCCCTGTCATTGAAAGATAGCAAGTTCCGAATCAATCGCCAGCTAAGCGAAAACTCAGGGTTGCTGAGGTAATTCGCCGCTGGCGCCCAAGACCAAAACGAGCATGACTCATCCACCGACAAAACGAGCCGATCACGTTGAGGATTCTTCGTCGCCACCCCCTCATGCAAGATACAAGTACCTCCTAGGCCGAGAAAGGTCAGTGGGCCGAGGAATAGCCCGCAAGGCACTTCCACATTCGAGTAGGAATTCCGATTGATTTCGGGGCTTATGACGGCGCTCAGCCTACAAAACCAGAGGAGTGATAGTAAGGCGAGGGAAAACTTTCTTGACCCTCCTCTTCAAAATCGAATCTTCTGTCAAGATGCAGCGTAGGAAAACCAACCTCGAGGTGTATCGGTGACAATCCACATGTGGCATTCCCATCCCACCCCCTTGAGACGAATGTTTAGCGCAGACTCGTTTGTTGACCAGATGCTTGCAAAGAACAAGAAGTCGAATAACAAGCGCTCGATCGCCTCCTTCCGGTCATCACAAAGAGGGAGTACCTACAACCGATAAAAGACGAGGGAAAAGATGTATGTAGTACATACCTCAGCTCTGCCACCTTTTCGTACCGCTCAATCGCCTTCTGTACCACCTCAATGTCGTCACAGGACGACACGAAAATGGATGTCATCGGCGCACGCAGAAAACCTTGCTCGAGTTCCACCAAGAACGGCGATTCCGTGTAGGGCCGGGCTACGCGCCCTGTCCTTTAGCCAGCGAAGGAGGGGCTCCAACACCAAAGCGTAAAGTAAGGGCGACAGCTGACAACCCTAACAAACCGACCGAAACAGCGCAAAAGCGCCCGATCGCTTTCCGTTTACCTGTACCACAGCACTGGGGGAGCTATACATAGGCTGATCCACTTGCAGAAGTCGGTTTTGAATCCAGCGGCCTGAAGGACAACTGCCAGATACCGATGGTCGATCTTATCAAATGCCTTGGACTGATCCAAACTGATCAGCGCGGCTTGTTCGTCTTCTTCTGCACCCTCTACGATCGTGAGGATCAAGTGCAGGTTGCTCTGAATTGTTCGGCCCTTCACAGCACAAGTCTGTTCAGGTCCCAACAGAGTCTTGGCAACTGTCTGCAAGCGCACCATCAAGATCTTTCCCAAAATCTTTAACTCTGTGTTTAGCAGAGTTATGAGTCTGTAATCATCTAACCCCACCCCAACACCCTTGACCTTTTTCAACAGCGTGATCACACCCCTGGAAATCCGCTTGGGCACAGAAGCCTGTTGGAACCAGTTGTTTTAGACCACCATCAAAATAGGTACAAAGATATGCGACAGCCTTAAGTGCAATTCGTCAGGTAGACCATCAAGTCCCGGAGACTTGCCCATACCGACTACTTCAATGCCAAGTGAACTTCGCCCTCCGTAATCTCTCCCTCGCAGTTAGCTGCTTCAATCAGCCCAAGCCGAGGAAGGTCAGCTAAATAGATACGAAACTCCTCTTCACGGAGACTAGGCTCCTTGGTAAACCGGCTCTCGAAATTCCACCGAAACGCCTCACAGAGTACGCCTCTTTGAGGTCGTGACCTCTCGAATATATCGATCGCCACCTCAACGGATTTCTTCCTTGCGCAATTCAGCGCCCATATTCCCAGTTTCGTTAGACATCTCGTTTAACCTATGTCTAATTACCTGACCCTGGTACCGCTTGCTAGCCAAGCGATCCAAGGCCTGCCTAGCTAACGCTATCTCTAGGGAATCCCCACTTCAGCCTCCGCCTGGAAGAATCTATCTTTAAGTGTCTACATCTTATTAGCCTTAGCTAGAGCGAGTCGATGTTTATAATCAGCCGTAAAAGACCTAATGCTATTGTTAAGCCTCTTCCACTACCTATTCCCGCTAACCGCCCCCACTAATTCCCACTGCACTAATCTAGTTAGCTGTTGCCGAAAGTCCCGCTTATCCAGTAAAGACATGTTGAACTTCTAATCTTCAGTCAAATTAGACCTACCGTTTAACGCCACGAGGGAACAAACGAGTTTGTGATCCGTGTAGCCTACCCAGTGGAACGTAGGACAATCTAACAAATATATCAACTCTTCTCGGCAAGTACGTGCCCACGTCCACATCTTCCTTCAGGGTGATCGACCCGGTATCTATAGACGAGCTCGAACTCGTCGATCAGATCAACCAAGCTACGATCCCTCAACCTCTCGCTAGCTCCCCACCCACCATCTAAACTGGTGTCCAGGATGGCATTCCAGTCCCCCACTAAGACTAGGCGCAAAGAACTCACCAGGAAAGGCCCTAACTGACGGTAAAACGAGACGCGGTCCTCCCGGTCATTGGGCGCATAAACAGCAACGATCCAAAACGACCTACTTTTCAAGGCAATATCGGCCACGATCAACCGACCCCCACAACTCGCACCCAGAGTACGTTTAACCAACAAGGAAACACCTCTGGCTTGCTGGTCCCCGTATACTGAATAGACAACAAAGTCGCTAGACAACACACGAGCATCCACTTCGCAAAGTGTGTCTCCTGGATCGCAGCCACATCCACCCAGAAGGACAAGAGATTACGAAGCAGGCGGGACGCCTTACTCTGATTTCTCAGGCTCCTCGCATTCAAACTGGCTTCAAACATTTCTAAGTGTTACCCCTTAGACACAGGCTGAACAAAAATCTGCGGGAGTCAGGACCCAGATTGCCTTATCCAAGGTCGGACGTAATTCTTCCTTCTATGACAACCCCGCCGACGTCGGTAGGGAACGTTAGTTTTATTGCCCTATAAAGAGAAGGGTTGGGGATGATAGGGACCTTCCAAGCACAAAATGTAGCAAGTCTCTGAAGGTATTTAGACGCTATTTGGGTCATTTTAATATCAGCGAATGCCTCTACGGCCCCTTGCAGGAAGTCTCACATTTTGAGGTTTTACCCCGGTATTTCTAATAAGCGTCAGTACTCCGGGGGCCTTTGGGGAACTTTTGGGTTCTCAACTGACATACCATTCACCGAGTACATCTTAAATAAAGGCCTAAGGAGGGCCTTCCTCTGAGAGGAGAGGTCCCATTTTAAGGCTTGTCTGTTTATTTTACAAATGTTCTCATTGTTATAAATGTTCTTTTTATTCAGTTTTCTTTTTTGGGGGAGGGTTTATCAAGTTTGGGGGAGGGTGTCTCTGTTTGTTGAGAGGGTATCTCTTGTTGAGGGGAGCATGTGGGGGAAGGAGATGAAAACGATCCTACCGGTGAAGCGGATTGACTCCTTTTGTTTATATGCTGGCATTTTGTAGGTGAAGCAGAGACGGAATGGGTTTTGGCGGCAACCATGACCCGTTCCGCTTTGCCACGTTCGTCTATATCTTTCTTCCCCCTTTTTTTACGCACACACCTTCTCCTCTTCCATCCCTCTTTTTAACGATGCGGATCGTGGGGGGGGGACATTTCTTCGCACTCCATCTCTTTTTCGTGTTGATGTTGTTGTTGTAATTTTGCCTCTTTCTGAGGCTTCTTTTTTTGTTGGTGATTGTAGTTTTTCCTGTTGAGGAGGGAGGAAAGCCACCTTCTTCCCCCTCCTAACCATCTTCGTCCACTCACTATGTCCGTCGTCGGCCTTTTTTGCCTCAGCGACTGGTGTTCTTGCCACCGGCGGTGTTGCCGGTGGCAGTTGCTCCCCATCAGGCTTTCTTCCGGGGCACGTTTTGTACATGTGCCCCGCCGCTCCGCATGACCAACAATGTGGTTTCCCTCCATCGGTCACCACAAAAAAACTTTCAGCACCGACAAAACAAAATGTCGGGGACTTTTATGAAGTTCTGCCGATCCACAACTACGTTGACACACCGGCTTTATTTGTTATTCATGGCATCTCCTCCACGGATTCATATCTAGCAAAAAAAATGCCCCTACATGGTCGCAGGAAATTTTGACTGGAACTCCATGAATTATAACTCTGGTCTTTCGAGTATCCAGGTACTCGGTTTGCAAAAGGATATTCTTTACTGCTAATGTGCTTCCAGTCAAATTCTTGGCTTCTGTTTCAGAATTTAACAAAAAGTTCTTGTCAACACGCATGGAACAATGTTTAAGCACTTTAATGTTTCTTTTTTTTTTTTTTTAATCATCTCACCCCAAGCAAGGCATTCCACTGCCACTATTGCGCATGGGGCTACATAGGGGAAGGTAAAGAGAAGGAATAGTTAGACATAGGGAATGTCAGGAGGAAGGTGACAGATG